>MU847671.1:0-47552 GCA_032690845.1 Eleusine coracana subsp. coracana
ATAGCACCACATAACTCATCAAGGTCGTAGAGGAATAGAGACGATACCTAATATAATATTAGAATGGCTCTACAATCTACACACATACGCCAAGTACCATCTTTTCTTAGGAACCAAATGTACAGGAACAGCACAAGGACTAAGTGATTGACGAACATACCCACGATCCAAAAGGTCTTGAACTTGTCATTGTATCTCCTTAGTCTCCTCAGGGTTGGTCCTATAAGCAGCACGGTTTGGCAAAGTAGCACCCGGAATCAAATCAATTTGATGCTCAATCCCTCTCAAAGGTGGCAACCCCGGGGGTATCTCAGCTGGAAAAACATCCTCATACTCCTGCAAAAGGTTAGTGACAGCAGGAGACACAGCACTAGAAGCAATATCATCAAGCGAAAACAAAGCTTCTTTGCATATCAGGCATAGCAAATATCATCATTATCAGAAATTTCAGCAAGCTCAGATTTTGTGGCAAGACATGAACGACCTTGTAATTAATTCCAGCACCCTTTGAACTTGAAGAATCATTAATATTACTAGGTGTAGAATCAGAATTAACAAGTTGTTGAATTTTAGGACCTTTATTTTTCAAACTAGCAGCTCTTTCTAAATCAGCTTGTACAATTTCAGCAGGGGTCATTGGTAACAAAGTAATTTTAGTTCCTTTATGCATAAAAGTGTACTTATTACTTCTACCATGGTGTACAGCATCATTATCAAATTCCCAAGGTCTACCCAATAAAAGTGAACATGCTTGCATGGGTACAACATCACAATCAACAGAATCCACATAAGAACCAATGGAAAAAGGAACTCTGCAAGTTTGTATTACCTTAGCTTTTCCAGAGTCATTTAACCACTGAATGTAGTACGGATATGGATGTGGGCGTGTGGTCAAAGCAAGCTTGTTGACCACATCAGAACTCACCAAGTTATTGCAGCTCCCTCCATCAATGATGACACGTGCTCCGCGGTTCTTGATGATGAAGAAAATCTAGAACAAGTTGTGGCGCTGCATCGTCACGGGCTGATGAACTTGAGTACTAAGGACACGTTGAACAATAATGTTCATGTATCCCGTGGTGTCTCCGCCTCCAAGGACAAGGTCACTGTTGGTGGCAGCGACGTCCTCCTCCTCATCCTCCACGTCGGAGGTGCTCATGTAACCGCCATCGTCTGTTGCCACATATGCCCGCCTACTTGGACAATCTTTCTGCACATGACCAAGTCCATGGCAGCGGTGGCACTGAATCTCTGTAGTGCGCCCCGTCGAAGCAACAGAGGAGGCACTACTAGCTGGTACCTGCACAGAAGTTTAACCTGAGCGCATAGAAGGTGCAGGGGCTGATCTTGGGGCTGCAGAAACAACACTGGTTCCCTTGGTAGCTGCTGGTGGTGGCGGACGGAAAGCTGGCCTGGGCTGCCCCGAAGTCCCCGTCGAGCGTGGGGGGTAGGAGTTCCTTGACTTGCTGTACTCCTCAAAAGCCTGGAAAAGTCCCTGTGATTCTTTCTCTGCAAGCATAGCATACTGGAGACACTGGGTGAGGGTATAATATTCTTTATAGTCAAGGATGTCCTGAATTTCTTTCTTAAACCAGAATAAAAGCGACAAATCTGATCCTCTACTTTTTCAACTATGGCACAACGAATCAAACCCTTCTGAAGCTCACTAAAGTACTCCTGAACAGTTTTATCTCCTTGTTCTAAACGCTGCACTTTATTACGAATCTCTCTATAAAAAGAAGGAGGAACAAAACGATCACGCATTGCTACCTTAAGTTCTTCCCAGGTAGTAGGCAAATCAGTTTCAGCAGCTAGACCACTCCACCAAACAATAGCAAAGTCCTTAAGCTCACTAGTAGCTTGTCTAACTCTATGTTGTTCAGGAACAAGGTGGGCATTAAATTTTTGTTCTACAGTCATCTCCCAATCAAGATAAACATCACCATCATACTGACCCGAAAATGAAGGAATTGAAAACTTAATTTTAGCATACGGGTCATCTGGAGCATAGTTACCGTGTGGACGACGGTTGTAGTTATGGAAACCACCCATACCTTGAGTATTATGTTGCAAACAACGTCGTAATCGTGCGGTCCTTGTAGCTGACCTATCCACGGTGCCATTAGCCTTATACACCGTGTCTTCATCATGGACGTCTTCAACGTCGTTGTTGTTGTTATTGGTGTTCGTATTGTTGGTTTTAGGAGCGGTCTCCAACGCGACAACCTGATCGGTTAACTTAGAGACCCGCTTCTCTAACCGCTCGATGCTTTCTCCAATGTGAAGCATGCTGACCGCATCAGTGATGGCTCTGGTGATCGTCTCTGCCAAATCACTCTGAGCAGCCTGCAAAGCCTTCTGGAGCTGCTCTTGGCTCACGCACTCAGCAAATTATGAGGGTGAAGCCATCTCTCCGTCGTCACTTCCTGCCATCAGAAACACCAAAACAGGAAACAAACAGTGAAGGTTATACCTACAAAACAGCTAAGCAGTGGTGCCTCTCAACACAACAAAAGGAGACTCCTTACAAAGCTCTTACAAAGTTCTGAAAAGCAAAGCAAAGGATACCAGAGAGATATGTCCACGATTGCAAGGGTCACAAAATAACCTGTGTGCTGTCCAGAAGAAATATGTAGAGCTAGGAAGGCCAAATATATATATGTGAGTGGTACACAAATCAAAAACAGACAGTAAAGCTGAATAAGTGCCCAAGTAACTTGTCCCTAGTTGCTGGTCTAAGTATGTCCTAGAACAGTAGTGATAGCAAAGTAGAAACAAGGAGACAAAGGCACAACAAGCGATAACAGGGGGCTAAGTGCAAAACAGCCAAATCCAGAAATTTCAGGGGGCTAGAAGTAGCACTAGTAGAAATCCCAAATTTCTTTTTTTTGATTTTATTTTTTTAATATTTTTCTCCAACTCACTAACAATGGAGGAGAATCCACAAAAAATTTCAGCTCAAACAGATGTAGGATATGGCCTACAGAAAATCTTGAAGTTGCAGAAAACGTCGAGTTTAAACTTAAATCAATTTTTTCTTTATCTTCCCGATTTTTTTGAATTTTTGACGAGGGCACACAGGGCAGAGCCGAGTGTGGTATGCCCAACTTTCAGTCAAGAATCTCCTGTAAAAATATTGGACAAGGGTTCCCGATCTTCCGAAAGGTTCGAGATACGTTGATTTGGTCGAAGGCGACACACAAATCGATCCGGCTTAACGCTGTATTAAATGTAACATGCTAGCAGAAAGGCGGTACTCGAGGCGATATCTCAACCATAGGGAAGTATTTATTTTTTAAAAATTATATACTATTCTACCCTTTGAATTTTGCTTTTTGTCGGTGTTGGCCTCGCCACAAGCTTTCTAGAAAAAATAAGTATGCACCGATCGGACAACGGATATAAAAGTTATGCTTGTTTTAGGTTATAGGTCTCCTTTTTTGTGTGCTTACACCCATGGTGTGCTGAACCGCGTGGCAAGGGATGTGGGTTATCTTCCATGGTTCCTGTTGTACCCATAAACTCGGTAGTCTAGACGCGGTCTATGATATGGTGGGCGAGTCCTCCACCGCGATGGAGTTCGACGCTGTATTGAAAGTAACATGCTAGCAGTAGGAGGTACTCGGGGCGGTATCTCAACCATAGGGATGTATTTATTTTGTAAAAAATTATATACTATTCTACTCTTGGAATTTTTCTTTTTGTCGGTGTTGGCCTCGCCGCAAGCTTTCTAGAAAAAAAAGTATGCCCTAAACGGACAACGAACACAAAAGTTATGCTCGTTTTAGGTTATAGGTCTACTTTATTGTGTGCTTAGACCCACAGTGTGCTGAACCGCGTGGCCGAGGTATGTGGGTTACCTTCCATGGTTCCTTGTGCACCCATAAACTCGGTAGCCTAGGCACGGTTCAAGATACGATGGGCGAGTCCTCCACCACGATGGAGTTCGACGCTGTATTGAATATAACATGCTCGCAGTAGGAGGTACTCGGGGCAGTATCTCAACCATAGGGAAGTATTTATTTTTATAAAATTATGTACTATTCTACTCTTTGAATTTTGCTTTTTGTCGATGTTGGCCTCGCCGCAAGCTTTCTAGTAAAAAAGTATGCCCCAAATGGATAACGGACGCAAAAGTTACGCATGTTTTAGGTTATATGTCTCATTTTTCGTGTGCTTACACCCACGGTGTGCTGAACCGTGTGCCCGAATGATGTGGGTTACCTTCCATGGTTCCTTGTGTACCCATAAACGCAGTAGTCTAGGCGCAGTTCATGATACGGTGGGCGAGTCCTCCACCGCGATGGAGTTCGATGTTGTATTGAATGTAACATGCTAGCAAAAAGGTGGTACTCAGGGCGGTATCTCAATCATAGGGAATTATTTATTTTTTAAAAATTATATACTATTCTACTCTTTGAAATTTGCATTTTCTTGGTGTTGGCCTTGCCGCAAGCTTTCTAGAAAAAAAAGTATGCACCAATCGGACAACGGATGGAAAAGTTATGCTCGTTTTAGGTTATAGGTCTCCTTTTTCATGTGCTTACATCCACGGTGTGATGAACCGCGTGCCCAAATTATGTGGGTTACCTTCCATAGTTCCTTGTGTACCCACAAACACGGTAGTCTAGGCATGATTCTTGATATGGTGGGCGAGTCCTCCACCGCGATGGAGTTCAACACTGTATTGAATGTAACATGCTAGCAGTAGGAGGTACTTGGGGCGGTATCTCAACCATAGCGAAGTATTTATTTTTATAAAATTATATACTATTCTACTCTTTGAATTTTGCTTTTTGCCGATGTTGGCCTTGCCGGAAGCTTTCTAGAAAAAAAGTATGCCCCGAACGGACAAAAGTTACGCTTTGTTTTAGGTTATAGGTCTCCTTTTTTGTGTGCTTACACCCATGGTGTGCTGAACCGCGTGGCTGAGGGATGTGCGTTACCTTCCATGGTTCCTTGTGTACCCATAAACTCGGTGTTGGCCTCGTCGCAAGCTTTCTAGAAAAAAAAAGTATGCACCGATCGCACAATGGATGCAAAAGTTATGCTCGTTTTAGGTTATAGGTCTCCTTTTTCATGTGGTTACATCCACAGTGTGATGAACCGCATGCCTGAATGATTTAGGTTACCTTCAATAGTTCCTTGTGTACCAACAAACGTGGTAGTCTTGTCACAGTTCATGATATGGTGGATGAGTCCTCCACCGCGATGGAGCTCAACGCTGTATTGAATGTAACATGCTAGTAGTAGGAGGTACACGGGGCGGTATCTCAACCATAGGGAACTATTTATTTTTTATAAAATTTTGTACTATTCTACTCTTTGAATTTCGCTTTTTGTCAATGTTGGCCTCGCCGCAAGCTTTCTAGAAAAAGTATGCCCCGAACGGGCAATGAACGCAAAAGTTACACTTGTTTTAGGTTATAGGTTTCCTTTTTCGTGTGCTTACAGCCACGGTGTGCTGAATCGTGTGACCGAGGGATGTGGGTTATCTTCCATGGTTCCTTGTGTACCCATAAACTCGGTAGTCTATGCGCGGTTCATAATACGGTGGGCGAGTCCTCTATCGTGATGGAGTTCGACGTTTTATTGAATGTAACATGCTAGCAGTAGGAGGTACTCGGGACGGTATCTCAACCATAGGGAAGTATTTATTTTTTATAAAATTATATACTATTCTACTCTTTGAATTTTGCTTTTTGTCGATGTTGGCCTCGCCACAAGCTTTCTAGGAAAAAAGTAAGCCCCGAATGGACAACGAACGCAAAAGTTACGCATGTTTTAGGTTATATGTCTCATTTTTCGTGTGCTTACACCTACGGTGTGCTGAACCGTGTGCCTGAATGATAATGTGTTACCTTCCATGGTTCCTTGTATATCCATAAACGCAGTAGTCTAGGCGCGGTTCATGATATGGTGGCCGAGTCCTCCATCGCGATGGAGCTCAACGCTGTATTGAATGTAACATGCTAGCAGTAGGAGGTACTCGAGGCGGTATCTCAACCATAGGGAAGTATTTATTTTTTATAAAATTATATACTATTATACTCTTTGAATTTCGCTTTTTTGTCGGTGTTGGCCTCGCCACAAGCTTTCTAGAAAAAAAAGTATGCCCCGAACGGACAACGAACGCAAAAGTTACGCATGTTTTAGGTTATATGTCTCATTTTTCGTGTGCTTACACCCACGGTGTGCTGAACCGTGTGCCCGAATGATGTGGGTTACCTTCCATGGTTCCTTGTGTACCCATAAACGCAGTAGTCTAGGCGCAGTTCATGATACGGCGGGCGAGTCCTCCACCGCGATGGAGTTTGATGTTTTATTGAATGTAACATGCTAGCAAAAAGGAGGTACTCGGGGCGGTATCTCAATCATAGGGAAGTATTTATTTTTTAAAAATTATATACTATTCTACTCTTTGAATTTCGCTTTTTGTTGGTGTTGGCCTCGCCGCAAGCTTTCTAGAAAAAAAGTATGCACCAATCGGAACAAGGATGCAAAAGTTATGCTCGTTTTAGGTTGTAGGTCTCCTTTTTCATGTGCTTACATCCACGGTGTGATAAACCGCGTGCCTGAATGATGTGGGTTACCTTCCATAGTTCCTTGCGTACCCACAAACGCAGTAGTCTAGGCGCTGTTCATGATATGGTGGGCGAGTCCTCCACCGCGATGGAGTTCAACGCTTTATTGAATGTAACATGCTAGGAGTTAGAGGTACTCGGGGCGGTATCTCAACCATAGGGAACTATTTATTTTTTGTAAAATTATGTACTATTCTACTATTTGAATTTTGCTTTTTGTCAATGTCGGCCTCGCCGCAAGCTTTCTAGAAAAAAGTATGCCACAAACGGACAACGGACGCAAAAGTGACGCTTGTTTTAGGTTATAGCTCTCCTTTTTCGTGTGCTTACAGCCACGGTGTGCTGAACCGTGTCACTGAGGGATGTGGGTTATCTTCCATGGTTCCTTGTGTACCCATAAACTCGGTAGTCTATGCGCGGTTCATAATACGGTGGGCGAGTCCTCTTTTGTGATGGAGTTCGACGTTGTATTGAATGTAACATGCTAGCAGTAGGAGGTACTCGGGACGGTATCTCAACCATAGGGAAGTATTTATTTTTTATAAAATTATATACTATTCTACTCTTTGAATTTTTCTTTTTGTCGATGTTGGCCTCGCCACAAGCTTTCTAGGAAAAAAGTAAGCCCCGAATGGACAACGAACGCAAAAGTTACGCATGTTTTAGGTTATATGTCTCATTTTTCGTGTGCTTACACCCACGGTGTGCTGAACCGTGTGCCTGAATGATGTGTGTTACCTTCCATGGTTCCTTGTGTATCCATAAACGCAGTAGTCTAGGCGCGGTTCATGATATGGTGGGCGAGTCCTCCACCGCGATGGAGCTCAACGCTGTATTGAATGTAACATGCTAGCAGTAGGAGGTACTCGGGGCGGTATCTCAACCATAGGGCAGTATTTAGTTTTTATAAAATTATATACTATTATACTCTTTGAATTTCGCTTTTTTGTCGGTGTTGGCCTCACCACAAGCTTTCTAGAAAAAAAAGTATGCCCCGAACGGACAACGAACGCAAAAGTTATGCATGTTTTAGGTTATATGTCTCATTTTTCGTGTGCTTACACCCACGGTGTGCTGAACCGTGTGCCCGAATGATGTGGGTTACCTTCCATGGTTCCTTGTGTACCCATAAACGCAGTAGTCTAGGCGCAGTTCATGATACGGTGGGCGAGTCCTCCACCGCGATGGAGTTCGATGTTGTATTGAATGTAACATGCTAGCAAAAAGGAGGTACTCGGGGCGGTATCTCAACCATAGGGAAGTATTTTTTTTATAAATTATATGCTATTCTACGCTTTGAATTTCACTTTTTGTCGGTGTTGGCCTCGCCGCAAGCTTTCTAGAAAAAAAGTTTGCCCCAAACGGACAACGGACGCAAAAGTTACGCTTGTTTTATGTTATAATTCTCCTTTTTTGTGTGCTTACACCCACGGTGTGCTGAACCGCGTGGCTGAGGGATGTGGGTTACCTTCCGTGGTTCCTTGTGTACCCATAAACTCGGTAGTCTAGGTGTGGTTCATGATACGATGGGCGAGTCCTCCACCACGATGGAGTTGGACGCTGTATTGAATATAACATGCTCGCAGTAGGAGGTATGCGGGGCATCATTTCAACCAAAGGGAAGTATTTATTTTGTAAAAAATTATATACTATTCTACTATTTGAATTTTGATTTTTGTCGGTGTTGGCCTCGCCGCAAGCTTTGTAGAAAAAAAAGTATGCACCGATCGCACAATGGATGCAAAAGTTATGCTTGTTTTAGGTTATAGGTCGCCTTTTTCATGTGCTTACATCCACGGTGTGATGAACCGCGTGCCTGAATGATTTAGGTTACCTTCAATAGTTCCTTGTGTACCAAAAAATGCGGTAGTCTAGGCGCGGTTCATGATATGGTGGGCG
The DNA here is from genome assembly GCA_032690845.1 of Eleusine coracana subsp. coracana. NCBI lineage: Eukaryota > Viridiplantae > Streptophyta > Magnoliopsida > Poales > Poaceae > Eleusine > Eleusine coracana. The sequence goes on from MU847671.1 coordinate 8,484, forward strand.
AGTCCTCCACCGTGATGGAGCTCTACGCTGTATTGAATGTAACATGCTAGCAGTAGGAGGTACACAGGGCGGTATCTTAACCATAGGGAACTATTTATTTTTTATAAAATTATGTACTATTCTACTCTTTGATTTTCGCTTTTTGTCAATGTCGGCCTCGCCGCAGGCTTTCTAGAAAAAAGTATGCCCCAAACGGACAACGGACGCAAAAGTGACACTTGTTTTAGGTTATAGGTCTCCTTTTTCGTGTGCTTACAGCCACGGTGTGCTGAACCATGTGACCGAGGGATGTGGGTTATCTTCCATGGTTCCTTGTGTACCCATAAACTCGGTAGTCTATGCGCGGTTCATAATACGGTGGGCGAGTCCTCTACCGTGATGGAGTTCGACATTGTATTGAATGTAACATGCTCGCAGTAGGAGGTACTCGGGGCGGTATCTCAACCAAAGGGAAGTATTTATTTTTTATAAAATTATATACTATTCTACTCTTTGAATTTTGCTTTTTGTCGGTGTTGGCCTCGCCACAAGCTCTCTAGAAAAAAAGTAAGCCTCGAATGGACAACGAACGCAGAAGTTACGCATGTTTTAGGATATATGTCTCATTTTTCGTGTGCTTACACCCACGGTGTGCTGAACCGTGTGCCTGAATGATGTGAGTTACCTTCCATGGTTCCTTGTGTATCCATAAACGTAGTAGTCTAGGCGCGGTTCATGATATGGTGGGCGAGTCCTCCACCGCGATGGAGCTCAACGCTGTATTGAATGTAACATGCTAGCAGTAGGAGGTACTCGGAGCGGTATCTCAACCATAGGGAAGTATTTATTTTTTATAAAATTATATACTATTATACTCTTTGAATTTCGCTTTTTGTCGGTGTTGGCCTCGCCACAAGCTTTCTAGAAAAAAAAGTATGCCCCGAACGGACAACAAACGCAAAAGTTACGCATGTTTTAGGTTATATGTCTCATTTTTCGTGTGCTTACACCCACGGTGTGCTGAACCATGTGCCCAAATGATGCGGGTTACCTTCCATAGTTCCTTGTGTACCCATAAACGCAGTAGTCTAGGCGCAGTTCATGATACGGTGGGCGAGTCCTCCACCGCGATGGAGTTCGATGTTGTATTGAATGTAACATGCTAGCAAAAAGGAGGTACTCGGGGCGGTATCTCAACCATAGGGAAGTATTTTTTTATAAATTATATGCTATTCTACTCTTTGAATTTCGATTTTTGTCGGTGTTGGCCTCGCCGCAAGCTTTCTAGAAAAAAAGTTTGCCCCAAATGGACAACGGACGCAAAAGTTACGCTAATTTATGTTATAATTCTCCTTTTTTGTGTGCTTACACCCACGGTGTGCTGAACCGCGTGGCTGAGGGATGTGGGTTACCTTCCGTGGTTCCTTGTGTACCCATAAACTCGGTAGTCTAGGTGTGGTTCATGATACGATGGGCGAGTCCTCCACCACGATGGAGTTGGACGCTGTATTGAATATAACATGCTCGCAGTAGGAGGTATGCGAGGCAGCATTTCAACCAAAGGGAAGTATTTATTTTGTAAAAAATTATATACTATTCTACTATTTGAATTTTGATTTTTGTCGGTGTTTGGCCTCGCCGCAAGCTTTCTAGAAAAAAAAGTATGCACCGATCGCACAATGGATGCAAAAGTTATGCTCGTTTTAGGTTATAGGTCTCCTTTTTCATGTGCTTACATCCACGGTGTGATGAACCGCGTGCCTGAATGATTTAGGTTACCTTCAATAGTTCCTTGTGTACCAAAAAATGCGGTAGTCTAGGCGCGGTTCATGATATGGTGGGCGAGTCCTCCACCGTGATGGAGCTCTACGCTGTATTGAATGTAACATGCTAGCAGTAGGAGGTACACGGGGCGGTATCTTAACCATAGGGAACTATTTATTTTTTATAAAATTATATACTATTCTACTCTTTGAATTTCGCTTTTTGTCAATGTCGGCCTCGCCGCAGGCTTTCTAGAAAAAAGTATGCCCCAAACGGACAACGGACGCAAAAGTGACACTTGTTTTAGGTTATAGGTCTCCTTTTTCGTGTGCTTACAGCCACGGTGTGCTGAACCATGTGACCGAGGGATGTGGGTTATCTTCCATGGTTCCTTGTGTACCCATAAACTTGGTAGTCTATGCGCGGTTCATAATACGGTGGGCGAATCCTCTACCGTGATGGAGTTCGACATTGTATTGAATGTAACATGCTCGCAGTAGGAGGTACTCGGGGCGGTATCTCAACCATAGGGAAGTATTTATTTTTTATAAAATTATATACTATTCTACTCTTTGAATTTTGCTTTTTGTCGGTGTTGGCCTCGCCACAAGCTTTCTAGAAAAAAAGTAAGCCCCGAATGGACAACGAACGCAGAAGTTACGCATGTTTTAGGATATATGTCTCATTTTTCGTGTGCTTACACCCACGGTGTGCTGAACCGTGTGCCTGAATGATGTGAGTTACCTTCCATGGTTCCTTGTGTATCCATAAACGTAGTAGTCTAGGCGCGGTTCATGATATGGTGGGCGAGTCCTCCACCGCGATGGAGCTCAACGCTGTATTGAATGTAACATGCTAGCAGTAGGAGGTACTCGGGGCGGTATCTCAACCATAGGGAAGTATTTATTTTTTATAAAATTATATGCTATTATACTCTTTGAATTTCGCTTTTTGTCGGTGTTGGCCTCGCCACAAGCTTTCTAGAAAAAAAAGTATGCCCCGAACGGACAACAAACGCAAAAGTTACGCATGTTTTAGGTTATATGTCTCATTTTTCGTGTGCTTACACCCACGGTGTGCTGAACCATGTGCCCAAATGATGTGGGTTACCTTCCATGGTTCCTTGTGTACCCATAAACTCGGTAGTCTAGGCGTTGCTCATGATATGGTGGGCGAGTCCTCCACCGCGATGGAGTTCGACGCTGTATTGAATGTAACGTGCTAGCAGAAAGGAGGTACTCAGGGCGGTATCTCAACCATAGGGAAGTATTTTTTTTATACTATTATATCCTATTCTACTGTTTGAATTTCTCTTTTTGTCGGTGTTGGCCTCGCCGCAAGCTTTCTAGAAAAAAAGTATGCCCCAAACGGACAACGGACGAAAGTTACGCTTGTTTAGGTTATAGGTTTCATTTTTCATGTGCTTACAGCCGCGGTGTGCTGAACCGCGTGATCGAGGGATGTGGGTTATCTTCCATGGTTCCTTGTGTACCCATAAACTTGGTAGTCTAGGCGCGGTTCATGATACGGTGGGCGAGTCCTCAACCGTTATGGAGTTCGACGCTGTATTGAATGTAACATGCTAGCAGTAGGAGGTACTACGGGCGGTATCTCAACCATAGGGAAGTATTTATTTTTTATAAAATTATATACTATTCTACTCTTTGAATTTCGCTTTTCGTCGGTGTTGGCCTCACCGCAAGGTTTCTAGAAAAAAGGTATGCCCCGAATGGACAACGAACGCAAAAGTTACGCTTGTTTTAGGTTATATGTCTCATTTTTCATGCGCTTACACCCACGGTGTGCTGAACCGTGTGCCTGAATCATGTGGGTTACCTTCCATGGTTCCTTGTGTACCCATAAACGCAGTAGTTCATGATATAGTGGGCGAGTCCTCCACCGCGATGGAGTTTGACGTTGTATTGAATGTAACATGGTAGCAAACAGGAGGTACTCGGGGCGGTATCTCAATCATAGGGAAGTATTTATTTTTTAAAAATTATATACTACTCTACTCTTTGAATTTCGCTTTTTGTCGGTGTTAGTCTTGTTGCAAGATTTCTGGAAAAAAAAGTATGCACCGATCGAACAACGGATACAAAAGTTATGCTTGTTTTAGGTTATAGGTCTCCATTTTCATGTGCTTACATCCACGGTGTGATGAACCGCGTGCCCCAATGATGTGGGTTACCTTCCATAGTTCCTTGTGTACCCACAAACGCAGTAGCCTAGGCACATCATATGGTGGGCGAGTCCTCCACCGCGATAGAGTTCAATGCTATATTGAATGTAACATGCTAGCAGTAGGAGGTACTCAGGGCGGTATCTCAACCATAGGGAAGTATTTATTTTTTATAAAATTATATACTATTCTACTCTTTGAATTTTTCTTTTTGTCGGTGTTGGCCTCACCGCAAGCTTTCTAGAAAAAAAAGTATGCCCCGAATGGACAACGAACGCAAAAGTTACGCTTGTTTTAGGTTATATGTCTCATTTTTCATGTGCTTACACCCACGGTGTGCTGAACCGTGTGCCTGAATCATGTGGGTTACCTTCCATGGTTCCTTGTGTACCCATAAACGCAGTAGTTCATGATATAGTGGGCGAGTCCTCCACCGCGATGGAGTTTGACGTTGTATTGAATGTAACATGGTAGCAAACAGGAGGTACTCGGGGCGGTATCTCAATCATAGGGAAGTATTTATTTTTTAAAAATTAGATACTACTCTACTCTTTGAATTTCGCTTTTTGTCGGTGTTAGTCTTGTTGCAAGATTTCTGGAAAAAAAAGTATGCACCAATCGAACAACGGATACAAAAGTTATGCTTGTTTTAGGTTATAGGTCTCCATTTTCATGTGCTTACATCCACGGTGTGATGAACCGCGTGCCCCAATGATGTGGGTTACCTTCCATAGTTCCTTGTGTACCCACAAACGCAGTAGCCTAGGCACATCATATGGTGGGCGAGTCCTCCACCGCGATAGAGTTCAATGCTATATTGAATGTAACATGCTAGCAGTAGGAGGTACTCAGGGCGGTATCTCAACCATAGGGAAGTATTTATTTTTTATAAAATTATATACTATTCTACTCTTTGAATTTTTCTTTTTGTCGGTGTTGGCCTCACCGCAAGCTTTCTAGAAAAAAAAGTATGCCCCGAATGGACAACGAACGCAAAAGTTACGCTTGTTTTAAATTATATGTCTCATTATTTGTGTGCTTACACCCATGGTGTGCTGAACCGTGTGCCTAAATGATGTGGGTTACCATCCATGGTTCCTTCTGTGCCCATAAACTCGATAGTGTAGGCATGGTTCATGATACGATGGGCGAGTCCTCCACCACGATGGAGTTCGACGCTGTATTGAATATAACGTGCTCGCAGTAGGAGGTATGCGGGGCAGCATTTCAACCAAAGGGAAGTATTTATTTTCTAAAAAATTATATACTATTCTACTATTTGAATTTCGCTTTTTGTCGGTGTTAGCCTCGCCACAAGCTTTCTAGAAAAAAAAGTATGCACCGATCGCACAATGGATGCAAAAGTTATGCTCGTTTTAGGTTATAAATCTCCTTTTTCATGTGCTTACATCCACGGTGTGATGAACCGCGTGCCTGAATGATTTATGTTACCTTCAGTAGTTCCTTGTGTACCAACAAATGCGGTAGTCTAGGCGCGGTTCATGATATTGTGGGCGAGTCCTCCACCGCGATGGAGCTCTACGCTGTATTGAATGTAACATGCTAGCAGTAGGAGGTACACGGGGCGGTATCTTAACCATAGGGAACTATTTATTTTTTTATAAAATTATGTACTATTCTACTCTTTGAATTTTGCTTTTTATCAATGTGGGCCTCGCCGCATGCTTTCTAGAAAAAAGTATGCCCCAAACGGGCAATGAACGCAAAAGTTACGCTTGTTTTAGGTTATAGGTATCCTTTTTCGTGTGCTTACACCCACGGTGTGCTGAACCGCGTGGTCGAGGGATGTGGGTTATCTTCCATGGTTCCTTGTGTACCCATAAACTCGGTAGTCTAGGCGTTGTTCATGATATGGTGGGCGAGTCCTCCACCGCGATGGAGTTCGACGCTGTATTGAATGTTACATGCTAGCAGAAAGGAGGTACTTAGGGCAGTATCTCAACCATAGGGAAGTATTTTTTTATAAAATTATATACTATTCTACTCTTTGAATTTTGCTTTTTGTCGATGTTGGCCTCACCGCAAGGTTTCTAGAAAAAAGTATGTCCCAAATGGACAACGAACGCAAAAGTTACGCTTGTTTTAGGTTATATGTCTCATTTTTCATGTGCTTACACCCACGGTGTGATGAACCGTGTGCCCGAATGATGTGGGTTACCTTCCATAGTTCCTTGTGTACCCACAAACACGGTAGTCTAGGCGTGGTTCATTATTTCGTGGGCGAGTCCTCCACCGCGATGGAGTTCAACGCTGTATTGAATGTAACATGCTAGCAGTAGGAGGTACTCGGGGCGGTATTTCAACCATAGGGAAGTATTTATTTTTTATAAAATTATGTACTATTCTACTCTTTGAATTTTGCTTTTTGTTGCTGTTGGCCTCGCCGGAAGCTTTCTAGAAAAAAAGTATGCCCCGAACGGACAATGAACGCAAAAGTTACGCTTGTTTTAGGTTATAGGTCTCATTTTTTGTGTGCTCACACCCACGGTGTGCTGAACTGCGTGGCCGAGGGATGTGGGTTACCTTCCATGGTTCCTTGTGTACCCATAAACTCCGTAGTCTAGGCGCGGTTCATGATATGGTGGGCGAGTCCTCCACCGCAATGGAGTTCGACACTGTGTTGAATGTAACATGCTAGCAGAAAGGAGGTACTCGGGGCGGTATCTCAACCATAGAGAAGTATTTTTTTATAAATTATATACTATTCTACTCTTTGAATTTTGCTTTTTGTTGGTGTTGTCCTCGCTGCAAGCTTTCTAGAAAAAAAGTTTGCCCCAAACGGACAACGGACGCAAAAGTTACGCTTGTTTTAGGTTATAATTCTCTTTTTTCGTGTGCTTACACCAACGGTGTGCTGAACCGCGTGGCTGAGGGATGTGGGTTACCTTCCATGGTTCCTTGTGTACCCATAAACTCGTTAGTCTAGGCGTGGTTCATGATACGATGGGTGAGTCCTCCACCACGATGGAGTTCGACGCTGTTTTGAATATAACATGCTCGCAGAAGGAGGTATGCGGGGCAGCATTTCAACCAAAGGGAAGTATTTATTTTGTAAAAAATTATATACTATTCTACTATTTGAATTTCACTTTTTGTCGGTGTTGGCCTCGCCGCAAGCTTTCTAGAAAAAAAAACTATGCACCGATCGCACAATGGATGCAAAAGTTATGCTCGTTTTAGGTTATAGGTCTCCTTTTTCATGTGCTTACATCCATGGTGTGATGAACTGCATGCCTGAATGATTTAGGTTACCTTCAATAGTTCCTTGTGTACCAACAAATGCGGTAGTCTAGGCGTGGTTCATGATATGGTGGGCGAGTCCTCCACCGCGATGGAGCTCTACGCTGTATTGAATATAACATGCTAGCAGTAGGAGGTACACGGGGCGGTATCTTAACCATAGGGAACCATTTATTTTTTATAAAATTATGTACTATTCTACTCTTTGAATTTTGCTTTTTGTCAATGTCGGCCTCGCCGCAAGCTTTCTAGAAAAAAGTATGCCCCAAACGGGCAATGAACGCAAAAGTTACGCTTGTTTTAGGTTATAGGTATCCTTTTTCGTGTGCTTACACCCATGGTGTGCTGAACCGCGTGGTCGAGGGATGTGGGTTATCTTCCATGGTTCCTTGTGTACCCATAAACTCGGTAGTCTAGGCGTTGTTCATGATATGGTGGGCGAGTCCTCCACCGCGATGGAGTTCGACGCTGTATTGAATGTTACATGCTAGCAGAAAGGAGGTACTTAGGGCAGTATCTCAACCATAGGGAAGTATTTTTTTATAAAATTATATACTATTCTACTCTTTGAATTTTGCTTTTTGTCGATGTTGGCCTCACCGCAAGGTTTCTAGAAAAAAGTATGTCCCAAATGGACAACGAACGCAAAAGTTACGCTTGTTTTAGGTTATATGTCTCATTTTTCATGTGCTTACACCCACGGTGTGATGAACCGTGTGCCCGAATGATGTGGGTTACCTTCCATAGTTCCTTGTGTACCCACAAACACGGTAGTCTAGGCGTGGTTCATTATTTCGTGGGCGAGTCCTCCACCGCGATGGAGTTCAACGCTGTATTGAATGTAACATGCTAGCAGTAGGAGGTACTCGGGGCGGTATTTCAACCATAGGGAAGTATTTATTTTTTATAAAATTATGTACTATTCTACTCTTTGAATTTTGCTTTTTGTTGATGTTGGCCTCGCCGGAAGCTTTCTAGAAAAAAAGTATGCCCCGAACGGACAATGAACGCAAAAGTTACGCTTGTTTTAGGTTATAGGTCTCATTTTTTGTGTGCTCACACCCACGGTGTGCTGAACTGCGTGGCCGAGGGATGTGGGTTACCTTCCATGGTTCCTTGTGTACCCATAAACTCCGTAGTCTAGGCGCGGTTCATGATATGGTGGGCGAGTCCTCCACCGCAATGGAGTTCGACATTGTGTTGAATGTAACATGCTAGCAGAAAGGAGGTACTCGGGGCGGTATCTCAACCATAGAGAAGTATTTTTTTATAAATTATATACTATTCTACTCTTTGAATTTTGCTTTTTGTTGGTGTTGTCCTCGCTGCAAGCTTTCTAGAAAAAAAGTTTGCCCCAAACGGACAACGGACGCAAAAGTTACGCTTGTTTTAGGTTATAATTCTCTTTTTTCGTGTGCTTACACCAACGGTGTGCTGAACCGCGTGGCTGAGGGATGTGGGTTACCTTCCATGGTTCCTTGTGTACCCATAAACTCGTTAGTCTAGGCGTGGTTCATGATACGATGGGTGAGTCCTCCACCACGATGGAGTTCGACGCTGTTTTGAATATAACATGCTCGCAGAAGGAGGTATGCGGGGCAGCATTTCAACCAAAGGGAAGTATTTATTTTGTAAAAAATTATATACTATTCTACTATTTGAATTTCACTTTTTGTCGGTGTTGGCCTCGCCGCAAGCTTTCTAGAAAAAAAAACTATGCACCGATCGCACAATGGATGCAAAAGTTATGCTCGTTTTAGGTTATAGGTCTCCTTTTTCATGTGCTTACATCCATGGTGTGATGAACTGCATGCCTGAATGATTTAGGTTACCTTCAATAGTTCCTTGTGTACCAACAAATGCGGTAGTCTAGGCGTGGTTCATGATATGGTGGGCGAGTCCTCCACCGCGATGGAGCTCTACGCTGTATTGAATGTAACATGCTAGCAGTAGGAGGTACACGGGGCGGTATCTTAACCAGAGGGAACCATTTATTTTTTATAAAATTATGTACTATTCTACTCTTTGAATTTTGCTTTTTGTCAATGTCGGCCTCGCCGCAAGCTTTCTAGAAAAAAGTATGTCCCGAACGGGCAATAAACGCAAAAGTTACGCTTGTTTTAGGTTATAGGTATCCTTTTTCGTGTGCTTACACCCACGGTGTGCTGAACCGCGTGGTCGAGGGATGTGGGTTACCTTCCATGGTTCCTTGTGTACCCATAAACTCGGTAGTCTAGGCGTTGCTCATGATATGGTGGGTGAGTCCTCCACCACGATGGAGTTCGACGCTGTTTTGAATATAACATGCTCGCAGAAGGAGGTATGCGGGGCAGCATTTCAACCAAAGGGAAGTATTTATTTTGTAAAAAATTATATACTATTCTACTATTTGAATTTCACTTTTTGTCGGTGTTGGCCTCGCCGCAAGCTTTCTAGAAAAAAAAACTATGCACCGATCGCACAATGGATGCAAAAGTTATGCTCGTTTTAGGTTATAGGTCTCCTTTTTCATGTGCTTACATCCATGGTGTGATGAACTGCATGCCTGAATGATTTAGGTTACCTTCAATAGTTCCTTGTGTACCAACAAATGCGGTAGTCTAGGCGCGGTTCATGATATTGTGGGCGAGTCCTCCACCGCGATGGAGCTCTACGCTGTATTGAATATAACATGCTAGCAGTAGGAGGTACACGGGGCGGTATCTTAACCATAGGGAACCATTTATTTTTTATAAAATTATGTACTATTCTACTCTTTGAATTTTGCTTTTTGTCAATGTCGGCCTCGCCGCAAGCTTTCTAGAAAAAAGTATGCCCCAAACGGGCAATGAACGCAAAAGTTACGCTTGTTTTAGGTTATAGGTATCCTTTTTCGTGTGCTTACACCCATGGTGTGCTGAACCGCGTGGTCGAGGGATGTGGGTTATCTTCCATGGTTCCTTGTGTACCCATAAACTCGGTAGTCTAGGCGTTGTTCATGATATGGTGGGCGAGTCCTCCACCGCGATGGAGTTCGACGCTGTATTGAATGTTACATGCTAGCAGAAAGGAGGTACTTAGGGCAGTATCTCAACCATAGGGAAGTATTTTTCTATAAAATTATATACTATTCTACTCTTTGAATTTTGCTTTTTGTCGATGTTGGCCTCACCGCAAGGTTTCTAGAAAAAAGTATGTCCCAAATGGACAACGAACGCAAAAGTTACGCTTGTTTTAGGTTATATGTCTCATTTTTCATGTGCTTACACCCACGGTGTGATGAACCGTGTGCCCGAATGATGTGGGTTACCTTCCATAGTTCCTTGTGTACCCACAAACACGGTAGTCTAGGCGTGGTTCATTATTTCGTGGGCGAGTCCTCCACCGCGATGGAGTTCAACGCTGTATTGAATGTAACATGCTAGCAGTAGGAGGTACTCGGGGCGGTATTTCAACCATAGGGAAGTATTTATTTTTTATAAAATTATGTACTATTCTACTCTTTGAATTTTGCTTTTTGTTGATGTTGGCCTCGCCGGAAGCTTTCTAGAAAAAAAGTATGCCCCGAACGGACAATGAACGCAAAAGTTACGCTTGTTTTAGGTTATAGGTCTCATTTTTTGTGTGCTCAGACCCACGGTGTGCTGAACTGCGTGGCCGAGGGATGTGGGTTACCTTCCATGGTTCCTTGTGTACCCATAAACTCCGTAGTCTAGGCGCGGTTCATGATATGGTGGGCGAGTCCTCCACCGCAATGGAGTTCGACATTGTGTTGAATGTAACATGCTAGCAGAAAGGAGGTACTCGGGGCGGTATCTCAACCATAGAGAAGTATTTTTTTATAAATTATATACTATTCTACTCTTTGAATTTTGCTTTTTGTTGGTGTTGTCCTCGCTGCAAGCTTTCTAGAAAAAAAGTTTGCCCCAAACGGACAACGGACGCAAAAGTTACGCTTGTTTTAGGTTATAATTCTCTTTTTTCGTGTGCTTACACCAACGGTGTGCTGAACCGCGTGGCTGAGGGATGTGGGTTACCTTCCATGGTTCCTTGTGTACCCATAAACTCGTTAGTCTAGGCGTGGTTCATGATACGATGGGTGAGTCCTCCACCACGATGGAGTTCGACGCTGTTTTGAATATAACATGCTCGCAGAAGGAGGTATGCGGGGCAGCATTTCAACCAAAGGGAAGTATTTATTTTGTAAAAAATTATATACTATTCTACTATTTGAATTTCACTTTTTGTCGGTGTTGGCCTCGCCGCAAGCTTTCTAGAAAAAAAAACTATGCACCGATCGCACAATGGATGCAAAAGTTATGCTCGTTTTAGGTTATAGGTCTCCTTTTTCATGTGCTTACATCCATGGTGTGATGAACTGCATGCCTGAATGATTTAGGTTACCTTCAATAGTTCCTTGTGTACCAACAAATGCGGTAGTCTAGGCGTGGTTCATGATATGGTGGGCGAGTCCTCCACCGCGATGGAGCTCTACGCTGTATTGAATGTAACATGCTAGCAGTAGGAGGTACACGGGGCGGTATCTTAACCAGAGGGAACCATTTATTTTTTATAAAATTATGTACTATTCTACTCTTTGAATTTTGCTTTTTGTCAATGTCGGCCTCGCCGCAAGCTTTCTAGAAAAAAGTATGTCCCGAACGGGCAATAAACGCAAAAGTTACGCTTGTTTTAGGTTATAGGTATCCTTTTTCGTGTGCTTACACCCACGGTGTGCTGAACCGCGTGGTCGAGGGATGTGGGTTACCTTCCATGGTTCCTTGTGTACCCATAAACTCGGTAGTCTAGGCGTTGCTCATGATATGGTGGGTGAGTCCTCCACCACGATGGAGTTCGACGCTGTTTTGAATATAACATGCTCGCAGAAGGAGGTATGCGGGGCAGCATTTCAACCAAAGGGAAGTATTTATTTTGTAAAAAATTATATACTATTCTACTATTTGAATTTCACTTTTTGTCGGTGTTGGCCTCGCCGCAAGCTTTCTAGAAAAAAAAACTATGCACCGATCGCACAATGGATGCAAAAGTTATGCTCGTTTTAGGTTATAGGTCTCCTTTTTCATGTGCTTACATCCATGGTGTGATGAACTGCATGCCTGAATGATTTAGGTTACCTTCAATAGTTCCTTGTGTACCAACAAATGCGGTAGTCTAGGCGCGGTTCATGATATGGTGGGCGAGTCCTCCACCGCGATGGAGCTCTACGCTGTATTGAATGTAACATGCTAGCAGTAGGAGGTACACGGGGCGGTATCTTAACCATAGAGAACCATTTATTTTTTATAAAATTATGTACTATTCTACTCTTTGAATTTTGCTTTTTGTCAATGTCGGCCTCGCCGCAAGCTTTCTAGAAAAAAGTATGTCCCGAACGGGCAATAAACGCAAAAGTTACGCTTGTTTTAGGTTATAGGTATCCTTTTTCGTGTGCTTACACCCACGGTGTGCTGAACCGCGTGGTCGAGGGATGTGGGTTACCTTCCATGGTTCCTTGTGTACCCATAAACTCGGTAGTCTAGGCGTTGCTCATGATATGGTGGGCGAGTCCTCCACCGCGATGGAGTTCGACGCTGTATTGAATGTAACATGCTAGCAGAAAGGAGGTACTCAGGGCGGTATCTCAACCATAGGGAAGTATTTTTTTATAATATTATATCCTATTCTACTGTTTGAATTTCTCTTTTTGTCGGTGTTGGCCTCGCCGCAAGCTTTCTAGAAAAAAAGTATGCCCCAAACGGACAACGGACGAAAGTTACGCTTGTTTAGGTTATAGGTCTCATTTTTCATGTGCTTACAGCCGCGGTGTGCTGAACCGCGTGATCGAGGGATGTGGGTTATCTTCCATGGTTCCTTGTGTACCCATAAACTTGGTAGTCTAGGCGCGGTTCATGATACGGTGGGCGAGTCCTCCACCGCGATGGAGTTCGACGCTGTATTGAATGTTACATGCTAGCAGAAAGGAGGTACTTAGGGCAGTATCTCAACCATAGGGAAGTATTTTTTTATAAAATTATATACTATTCTACTCTTTGAATTTTGCTTTTTGTCGATGTTGGCCTCACCGCAAGGTTTCTAGAAAAAAGTATGTCCCAAATGGACAACGAACGCAAAAGTTACGCTTGTTTTAGGTTATATGTCTCATTTTTCATGTGCTTACACCCACGGTGTGATGAACCGTGTGCCCGAATGATGTGGGTTACCTTCCATAGTTCCTTGTGTACCCACAAACACGGTAGTCTAGGCGTGGTTCATTATTTCGTGGGCGAGTCCTCCACCGCGATGGAGTTCAACGCTGTATTGAATGTAACATGCTAGCAGTAGGAGGTACTCGGGGCGGTATTTCAACCATAGGGAAGTATTTATTTTTTATAAAATTATGTACTATTCTACTCTTTGAATTTTGCTTTTTGTTGATGTTGGCCTCGCCGGAAGCTTTCTAGAAAAAAAGTATGCCCCGAACGGACAATGAACGCAAAAGTTACGCTTGTTTTAGGTTATAGGTCTCATTTTTTGTGTGCTCAGACCCACGGTGTGCTGAACTGCGTGGCCGAGGGATGTGGGTTACCTTCCATGGTTCCTTGTGTACCCATAAACTCCGTAGTCTAGGCGCGGTTCATGATATGGTGGGCGAGTCCTCCACCGCAATGGAGTTCGACATTGTGTTGAATGTAACATGCTAGCAGAAAGGAGGTACTCGGGGCGGTATCTCAACCATAGAGAAGTATTTTTTTATAAATTATATACTATTCTACTCTTTGAATTTTGCTTTTTGTTGGTGTTGTCCTCGCTGCAAGCTTTCTAGAAAAAAAGTTTGCCCCAAACGGACAACGGACGCAAAAGTTACGCTTGTTTTAGGTTATAATTCTCTTTTTTCGTGTGCTTACACCAACGGTGTGCTGAACCGCGTGGCTGAGGGATGTGGGTTACCTTCCATGGTTCCTTGTGTACCCATAAACTCGTTAGTCTAGGCGTGGTTCATGATACGATGGGTGAGTCCTCCACCACGATGGAGTTCGACGCTGTTTTGAATATAACATGCTCGCAGAAGGAGGTATGCGGGGCAGCATTTCAACCAAAGGGAAGTATTTATTTTGTAAAAAATTATATACTATTCTACTATTTGAATTTCACTTTTTGTCGGTGTTGGCCTCGCCGCAAGCTTTCTAGAAAAAAAAACTATGCACCGATCGCACAATGGATGCAAAAGTTATGCTCGTTTTAGGTTATAGGTCTCCTTTTTCATGTGCTTACATCCATGGTGTGATGAACTGCATGCCTGAATGATTTAGGTTACCTTCAATAGTTCCTTGTGTACCAACAAATGCGGTAGTCTAGGCGTGGTTCATGATATGGTGGGCGAGTCCTCCACCGCGATGGAGCTCTACGCTGTATTGAATGTAACATGCTAGCAGTAGGAGGTACACGGGGCGGTATCTTAACCAGAGGGAACCATTTATTTTTTATAAAATTATGTACTATTCTACTCTTTGAATTTTGCTTTTTGTCAATGTCGGCCTCGCCGCAAGCTTTCTAGAAAAAAGTATGTCCCGAACGGGCAATAAACGCAAAAGTTACGCTTGTTTTAGGTTATAGGTATCCTTTTTCGTGTGCTTACACCCACGGTGTGCTGAACCGCGTGGTCGAGGGATGTGGGTTACCTTCCATGGTTCCTTGTGTACCCATAAACTCGGTAGTCTAGGCGTTGCTCATGATATGGTGGGTGAGTCCTCCACCACGATGGAGTTCGACGCTGTTTTGAATATAACATGCTCGCAGAAGGAGGTATGCGGGGCAGCATTTCAACCAAAGGGAAGTATTTATTTTGTAAAAAATTATATACTATTCTACTATTTGAATTTCACTTTTTGTCGGTGTTGGCCTCGCCGCAAGCTTTCTAGAAAAAAAAACTATGCACCGATCGCACAATGGATGCAAAAGTTATGCTCGTTTTAGGTTATAGGTCTCCTTTTTCATGTGCTTACATCCATGGTGTGATGAACTGCATGCCTGAATGATTTAGGTTACCTTCAATAGTTCCTTGTGTACCAACAAATGCGGTAGTCTAGGCGCGGTTCATGATATGGTGGGCGAGTCCTCCACCGCGATGGAGCTCTACGCTGTATTGAATGTAACATGCTAGCAGTAGGAGGTACACGGGGCGGTATCTTAACCATAGAGAACCATTTATTTTTTATAAAATTATGTACTATTCTACTCTTTGAATTTTGCTTTTTGTCAATGTCGGCCTCGCCGCAAGCTTTCTAGAAAAAAGTATGTCCCGAACGGGCAATAAACGCAAAAGTTACGCTTGTTTTAGGTTATAGGTATCCTTTTTCGTGTGCTTACACCCACGGTGTGCTGAACCGCGTGGTCGAGGGATGTGGGTTACCTTCCATGGTTCCTTGTGTACCCATAAACTCGGTAGTCTAGGCGTTGCTCATGATATGGTGGGCGAGTCCTCCAACGCGATGGAGTTCGACGCTGTATTGAATGTAACATGCTAGCAGAAAGGAGGTACTCAGGGCGGTATCTCAACCATAGGGAAGTATTTTTTTATAATATTATATCCTATTCTACTGTTTGAATTTCTCTTTTTGTCGGTGTTGGCCTCGCCGCAAGCTTTCTAGAAAAAAAGTATGCCCCAAACGGACAACGGACGAAAGTTACGCTTGTTTAGGTTATAGGTCTCATTTTTCATGTGCTTACAGCCGCGGTGTGCTGAACCGCGTGATCGAGGGATGTGGGTTATCTTCCATGGTTCCTTGTGTACCCATAAACTTGGTAGTCTAGGCGCGGTTCATGATACGGTGGGCGAGTCCTCAACCGTTATGGAGTTCGACGCTGTATTGAATGTAACATGCTAGCAGTAGGAGGTACTCCGGGCGGTATCTCAACCATAGGGAAGTATTTATTTTTTATAAAATTATATACTATTCTACTCTTTGAATTTTGCTTTTTGTCGGTGTTGGCCTCACCGCAAGGTTTCTAGAAAAAAGGTATGCCCCGAATGGACAACGAACGCAAAAGTTACGCTTGTTTTAGGTTATATGTCTCATTTTTCATGTGCTTACACCCACGGTGTGCTGAACCGTGTGCCTGAATCATATGGGTTACCTTCCATGGTTCCTTGTGTACCCATAAACGCAGTAGTTCATGATATAGTGGGCGAGTCCTCCACCGTGATGGAGTTTGACGTTGTATTGAATGTAACATGGTAGCAAACAGGAGGTACTCGGGGCGATATCTCAATCTTAGGGAAGTATTTATTTTTTAAAAATTATATACTACTCTACTCTTTGAATTTCGCTTTTTGTCGGTGTTGGCCTCGCCGCAAGCTTTCTAGAAAAAAAAACTATGCACCGATCGCACAATGGATGCAAAAGTTATGCTCGTTTTAGGTTATAGGTCTCCTTTTTCATGTGCTTACATCCATGGTGTGATGAACTGCATGCCTGAATGATTTAGGTTACCTTCAATAGTTCCTTGTGTACCAACAAATGCGGTAGTCTAGGCGCGGTTCATGATATGATGGGCGAGTCCTCCACCGCGATGGAGCTCTACGCTGTATTGAATGTAACATGCTAGCAGTAGGAGGTACACGGGGCGGTATCTTAACCATAGAGAACCATTTATTTTTTATAAAATTATGTACTATTCTACTCTTTGAATTTTGCTTTTTGTCAATGTCGGCCTCGCCGCAAGCTTTCTAGAAAAAAGTATGTCCCGAACGGGCAATAAACGCAAAAGTTACGCTTGTTTTAGGTTATAGGTATCCTTTTTCGTGTGCTTACACCCACGGTGTGCTGAACCGCGTGGTCGAGGGATGTGGGTTACCTTCCATGGTTCCTTGTGTACCCATAAACTCGGTAGTCTAGGCGTTGCTCATGATATGGTGGGCGAGTCCTCCACCGCGATGGAGTTCGACGCTGTATTGAATGTAACATGCTAGCAGAAAGGAGGTACTCAGGGCGGTATCTCAACCATAGGGAAGTATTTTTTTATAATATTATATCCTATTCTACTGTTTGAATTTCTCTTTTTGTCGGTGTTGGCCTCGCCGCAAGCTTTCTAGAAAAAAAGTATGCCCCAAACGGACAACGGACGAAAGTTACGCTTGTTTAGGTTATAGGTCTCATTTTTCATGTGCTTACAGCCGCGGTGTGCTGAACCGCGTGATCGAGGGATGTGGGTTATCTTCCATGGTTCCTTGTGTACCCATAAACTTGGTAGTCTAGGCGCGGTTCATGATACGGTGGGCGAGTCCTCAACCGTTATGGAGTTCGACGCTGTATTGAATGTAACATGCTAGCAGTAGGAGGTACTCCGGGCGGTATCTCAACCATAGGGAAGTATTTATTTTTTATACAATTATATACTATTCTACTCTTTGAATTTTGCTTTTTGTCGGTGTTGGCCTCACCGCAAGGTTTCTAGAAAAAAGGTATGCCTCGAATGGACAACGAACGCAAAAGTTACGCTTGTTTTAGGTTATATGTCTCATTTTTCATGTGCTTACACCCACGGTGTGCTGAACCGTGTGCCTGAATCATATGGGTTACCTTCCATGGTTCCTTGTGTACCCATAAACGCAGTAGTTCATGATATAGTGGGCGAGTCCTCCACCGTGATGGAGTTTGACGTTGTATTGAATGTAACATGGTAGCAAACAGGAGGTACTCGGGGCGGTATCTCAATCATAGGGAAGTATTTATTTTTTAAAAATTATATACTACTCTACTCTTTGAATTTCGCTTTTTGTCGGTGTTGGCCTCGCTGCAAGCTTTCTAGAAAAAAAAACTATGCACCGATCGCACAATGGATGCAAAAGTTATGCTCGTTTTAGGTTATAGGTCTCCTTTTTCATGTGCTTACATCCATGGTGTGATGAACTGCATGCCTGAATGATTTAGGTTACCTTCAATAGTTCCTTGTGTACCAACAAATGCGGTAGTCTAGGCGTGGTTCATGATATGGTGGGCGAGTCCTCCACCGCGATGGAGCTCTACGCTGTATTGAATGTAACATGCTAGCAGTAGGAGGTACACGGGGCGGTATCTTAACCATAGGGAACCATTTATTTTTTATAAAATTATGTACTATTCTACTCTTTGAATTTTGCTTTTTGTCAATGTCGGCCTCGCCGCAAGCTTTCTAGAAAAAAGTATGTCCCGAACGGGCAATAAACGCAAAAGTTACGCTTGTTTTAGGTTATAGGTATCCTTTTTCGTGTGCTTACACCCACGGTGTGCTGAACCACGTGGTCAAGGGATGTGGGTTACCTTCCACGGTTCCTTGTGTACCCATAAACTCGGTAGTCTAGGCGTTGCTCATGATATGGTGGGTGAGTCCTCCACCACGATGGAGTTCGACGCTGTTTTGAATATAACATGCTCGCAGAAGGAGGTATGCGGGGCAGCATTTCAACCAAAGGGAAGTATTTATTTTGTAAAAAATTATATACTATTCTACTATTTGAATTTCACTTTTTGTCGGTGTTGGCCTCGCCGCAAGCTTTCTAGAAAAAAAAACTATGCACCGATCGCACAATGGATGCAAAAGTTATGCTCGTTTTAGGTTATAGGTCTCCTTTTTCATGTGCTTACATCCATGGTGTGATGAACTGCATGCCTGAATGATTTAGGTTACCTTCAATAGTTCCTTGTGTACCAACAAATGCGGTAGTCTAGGCGCGGTTCATGATATGGTGGGCGAGTCCTCCACCGCGATGGAGCTCTACGCTGTATTGAATGTAACATGCTAGCAGTAGGAGGTACACGGGGCGGTATCTTAACCATAGGGAACCATTTATTTTTTATAAAATTATGTACTATTCTACTCTTTGAATTTTGCTTTTTGTCAATGTCGGCCTCGCCGCAAGCTTTCTAGAAAAAAGTATGTCCCGAACGGGCAATAAACGCAAAAGTTACGCTTGTTTTAGGTTATAGGTATCCTTTTTCGTGTGCTTACACCCACGGTGTGCTGAACCGCGTGGTCGAGGGATGTGGGTTACCTTCCATGGTTCCTTGTGTACCCATAAACTCGGTAGTCTAGGCGTTGCTCATGATATGGTGGGCGAGTCCTCCACCGCGATGGAGTTCGACGCTGTATTGAATGTAACATGCTAGCAGAAAGGAGGTACTCAGGGCGGTATCTCAACCATAGGGAAGTATTTTTTTATAATATTATATCCTATTCTACTGTTTGAATTTCTCTTTTTGTCGGTGTTGGCCTCGCCGCAAGCTTTCTAGAAAAAAAGTATGCCCCAAACGGAGAACGGACGAAAGTTACGCTTGTTTAGGTTATAGGTCTCATTTTTCATGTGCTTACAGCCGCGGTGTGCTGAACCGCGTGATCGAGGGATGTGGGTTATCTTCCATGGTTCCTTGTGTACCCATAAACTTGGTAGTCTAGGCGCGGTTCATGATACGGTGGGCGAGTCCTCAACCGTTATGGAGTTCGACGCTGTATTGAATGTAACATGCTAGCAGTAGGAGGTACTCCGGGCGGTATCTCAACCATAGGGAAGTATTTATTTTTTATAAAATTATATACTATTCTACTCTTTGAATTTTGCTTTTTGTCGGTGATGGCCTCACCGCAAGGTTTCTAGAAAAAAGGTATGCCCTGAATGGACAACGAACGCAAAAGTTACGCTTGTTTTAGGTTATATGTCTCATTTTTCATGTGCTTACACCCACGGTGTGCTGAACCGTGTGCCTGAATCATGTGGGTTACCTTCCATGGTTCCTTGTGTACCCATAAACGCAGTAGTTCATGATATAGTGGGCGAGTCCTCCACCGCGATGGAGTTTGACGTTGTATTGAATGTAACATGGTAGCAAACAGGAGGTACTCGGGGCGGTATCTCAATCATAGGGAAGTATTTATTTTTTAAAAATTATATACTACTCTACTCTTTGAATTTCGCTTTTTGTCGGTGTTAGCCTTGTTGCAAGATTTCTGGAAAAAAAAGTATGCACCAATCGAACAACGGATACAAAAGTTATGCTTGTTTTAGGTTATAGGTCTCCATTTTCATGTGCTTACATCCACGGTGTGATGAACCGCGTGCCCCAATGATGTGGGTTACCTTCCATAGTTCCTTGTGTACCCACAAACGCAGTAGCCTAGGCACATCATATGGTGGGCGAGTCCTCCACCGCGATAGAGTTCAATGCTATATTGAATGTAACATGCTAGCAGTAGGAGGTACTCAGGGCGGTATCTCAACCATAGGGAAGTATTTATTTTTTATAAAATTATATACTATTCTACTCTTTGAATTTTTCTTTTTGTCGGTGTTGGCCTCACCGCAAGCTTTCTAGAAAAAAAGTATGCCCCGAATGGACAACGAACGCAAAAGTTACGCTTGTTTTAAGTTATATGTCTCATTTTTTGTGTGCTTACACCCACGGTGTGCTGAACCGTGTGCCTAAATGATGTGGGTTACCATCCATGGTTCCTTCTGTGCCCATAAACTCGATAGTGTAGGCATGGTTCATGATACGATGGGCGAGTCCTCCACCACGATGGAGTTCGACGCTGTATTGAATATAACATGCTCGCAGTAGGAGGTATGCGGGGCAACATTTCAACCAAAGGGAAGTATTTATTTTCTAAAAAATTATATACTATTCTACTATTTGAATTTCGCTTTTTGTCGGTGTTAGCCTCGCCACAAGCTTTCTAGAAAAAAAAGTATGCACCGATCGCACAATGGATGCAAAAGTTATGCTCGTTTTAGGTTATAGGTCTCCTTTTTCATGTGCTTACATCCACGGTGTGATGAACCGCGTGCCTGAATGATTTATGTTACCTTCAATAGTTCCTTGTGTACCAACAAATGCGGTAGTCTAGGCGCGGTTCATGATATTGTGGGCGAGTCCTCCACCGCGATGGAGCTCTACGTTGTATTGAATGTAACATGCTAGCAGTAGGAGGCACACGGGGCGGTATCTTAACCATAGGGAACTATTTATTTTTTATAAAATTATGTACTATTCTACTCTTTGAATTTTGCTTTTTATCAATGTGGGCCTCGCCGCAAGCTTTCTAGAAAAAAGTATGCCCCAAACGGGCAATGAACGCAAAAGTTACGCTTGTTTTAGGTTATAGGTATCCTTTTTCGTGTGCTTACACCCACGGCGTGCTGAACCGCGTGGTCGAGGGATGTGGGTTATCTTCCATGGTTCCTTGTGTACCCATAAACTCGGTAGTCTAGGCGTTGTTCATGATATGGTGGGCGAGTCCTCCACCGCGATGGAGTTCGACGCTGTATTGAATGTTACATGCTAGCAGAAAGGAGGTACTTAGGGCAGTATCTCAACCATAGGGAAGTATTTTTTTATAAAATTATATACTATTCTACTCTTTGAATTTTGCTTTTTGTCGATGTTGGCCTTACCGCAAGGTTTCTAGAAAAAAGTATGTCCCGAATGGACAACGAACGCAAAAGTTACGCTTATTTTAGGTTATATGTCTCATTTTTCATGTGCTTACACCCACGGTGTGATGAACCGTGTGCCCGAATGATGTGGGTTACCTTCCATAGTTCCTTGTGTACCCACAAACACGGTAGTCTAGGCGCGGTTCATTATTTCGTGGGCGAGTCCTCCACCGCGATGGAGTTCAACGCTGTATTGAATGTAACATGCTAGCAGTAGGAGGTACTCGGGGCGGTATTTCAACCATAGGGAAGTATTTATTTTTTATAAAATTATGTACTATTCTACTCTTTGAATTTTGCTTTTTGTTGATGTTGGCCTCGCCGGAAGCTTTCTAGAAAAAAAGTATGCCCCGAACGGACAATGAACGCAAAAGTTACGCTTGTTTTAGGTTATAGGTCTCCTTTTTCGTGTGCTTACACCCACGGTGTGCTGAACCACGTGACCGAGGGATGTGGGTTACCTTCCATGGTTCCTTGTGTACTCATAAACTTGGTAGTCTAGGCGCGGTTCATGATATGGTGGGTGAGTCCTCCACCGCGATGGAGTTTGACGTTGAATTGAATGTAACATGCTAGCAGAAAGGAGGTACTCGGGGCGGTATCTCAACCATAGGGAAGTATTTTTTTAAAAAATTATATACTATTCTACTCTTTGAATTTTGCTTTTTGTCGGTGTTGGCCTCGCCGGAAGCTTTCTAGAAAAAAAGTATGCCCCAAACGGACAACGGACGCAAAAGTTATGCTTGTTTTAGGTTATAGGTCTCCTTTTTCGTGTGCTTACAGCCACGGTGTGCTGAACCGTGTGACCGAGGGATGTGGGTTATCTTCCATGGTTCCTTGTGTACCCATAAACTCTGTATTGAATGTAACATGCTAGTAGTAGGAGGTACTCGGGGCGGTATCTCAACCATAGGGAAGTATTTATTTTTTATAAAATTATATGCTATTCTACTCTTTGAATTTCGCTTTTTGTCGGTGTTGGCCTCGCCACAAGCTTTCTAGAAAAAAAGTATGCCCCGAACGTACAACGAATGCAAAAGTTACGCATGTTTTATGTTATATGTCTCATTTTTCGTGTACTTACACCCATGGTGTGCTGAACCGTGTGCCCGAATGATGTGGGTTACCATCCACGGTTCCTTCGGTACCCATAAACGCAGTAGTCTAGGCGTAGTTCATGATATGGTGGGCGAGTCCTCCACCGCGATGGAGTTCGATGCTGTATTGAATATAACATGCTAGCAGAAAGGAGGTACTCGGGGCGGTATCTCAATCATAGGGAAGTATTTATTTTTTAAAAATTATATACTATTCTACTCTTTGAATTTCGCTTTTTGTCGGTGTTGGCCTCGCCGCAAGCTTTCTAGAAAAAAAAGTATGCACCAATTAGACAACGGATACAAAAGTTATGCTCATTTTAGGTTATAGGTCTTCTTTTTCATGTGCTTACATCCACGGTGTGATGAACCGTGTGCCCGAATGATGTGGGTTACCTTCCATAGTTCCTTGTGTACCCACAAACGCGGTAGTCTAGGCGCGGTTCATGATATGGTGGGCGAGTCCTCCACCGCGATGGAGTTCAACGCTGTATTGAATGTAACATGCTATCAGTAGGAGATACTCGGGGCATTATTTCAATCATAGGGAAGTATTTATTTTATATAAAATTATGTACTATTCTACTCTTTGAATTTCGTTTTTTGTCGATGTTGGCCTCGCTGGAAGCATTCTAGAAAAAAAGTGTGCCCCAAACAGACAATGAACGCAAAAGTTACGCTTGTTTTAGGTTATATGTCTCATTTTTCATGTGCTTACACCCACGGTGTGCTGAACCGTGTGCCTGAATCATATGGGTTACCTTCCATGGTTCCTTGTGTACCCATAAACGCAGTAGTTCATGATATAGTGGGCGAGTCCTCCACCGTGATGGAGTTTGACGTTGTATTGAATGTAACATGGTAGCAAACAGGAGGTACTCGGGGCGGTATCTCAATCATAGGGAAGTATTTATTTTTTAAAAATTATATACTACTCTACTCTTTGAATTTCGCTTTTTGTCGGTGTTGGCCTCGCTGCAAGCTTTCTAGAAAAAAAAACTATGCACCGATCGCACAATGGATGCAAAAGTTATGCTCGTTTTAGGTTATAGGTCTCCTTTTTCATGTGCTTACATCCATGGTGTGATGAACTGCATGCCTGAATGATTTAGGTTACCTTCAATAGTTCCTTGTGTACCAACAAATGCGGTAGTCTAGGCGTGGTTCATGATATGGTGGGCGAGTCCTCCACCGCGATGGAGCTCTACGCTGTATTGAATGTAACATGCTAGCAGTAGGAGGTACACGGGGCGGTATCTTAACCATAGGGAACCATTTATTTTTTATAAAATTATGTACTATTCTACTCTTTGAATTTTGCTTTTTGTCAATGTCGGCCTCGCCGCAAGCTTTCTAGAAAAAAGTATGTCCCGAACGGGCAATAAACGCAAAAGTTACGCTTGTTTTAGGTTATAGGTATCCTTTTTCGTGTGCTTACACCCACGGTGTGCTGAACCGCGTGGTCGAGGGATGTGGGTTACCTTCCATGGTTCCTTGTGTACCCATAAACTCGGTAGTCTAGGCGTTGCTCATGATATGGTGGGTGAGTCCTCCACCACGATGGAGTTCGACGCTGTTTTGAATATAACATGCTCGCAGAAGGAGGTATGCGGGGCAGCATTTCAACCAAAGGGAAGTATTTATTTTGTAAAAAATTATATACTATTCTACTATTTGAATTTCACTTTTTGTCGGTGTTGGCCTCGCCGCAAGCTTTCTAGAAAAAAAAACTATGCACCGATCGCACAATGGATGCAAAAGTTATGCTCGTTTTAGGTTATAGGTCTCCTTTTTCATGTGCTTACATCCATGGTGTGATGAACTGCATGCCTGAATGATTTAGGTTACCTTCAATAGTTCCTTGTGTACCAACAAATGCGGTAGTCTAGGCGCGGTTCATGATATGGTGGGCGAGTCCTCCACCGCGATGGAGCTCTACGCTGTATTGAATGTAACATGCTAGCAGTAGGAGGTACACGGGGCGGTATCTTAACCATAGGGAACCATTTATTTTTTATAAAATTATGTACTATTCTACTCTTTGAATTTTGCTTTTTGTCAATGTCGGCCTCGCCGCAAGCTTTCTAGAAAAAAGTATGTCCCGAACGGGCAATAAACGCAAAAGTTACGCTTGTTTTAGGTTATAGGTATCCTTTTTCGTGTGCTTACACCCACGGTGTGCTGAACCGCGTGGTCGAGGGATGTGGGTTACCTTCCATGGTTCCTTGTGTACCCATAAACTCGGTAGTCTAGGCGTTGCTCATGATATGGTGGGTGAGTCCTCCACCACGATGGAGTTCGACGCTGTTTTGAATATAACATGCTCGCAGAAGGAGGTATGCGGGGCAGCATTTCAACCAAAGGGAAGTATTTATTTTGTAAAAAATTATATACTATTCTACTATTTGAATTTCACTTTTTGTCGGTGTTGGCCTCGCCGCAAGCTTTCTAGAAAAAAAAACTATGCACCGATCGCACAATGGATGCAAAAGTTATGCTCGTTTTAGGTTATAGGTCTCCTTTTTCATGTGCTTACATCCATGGTGTGATGAACTGCATGCCTGAATGATTTAGGTTACCTTCAATAGTTCCTTGTGTACCAACAAATGCGGTAGTCTAGGCGCGGTTCATGATATGGTGGGCGAGTCCTCCACCGCGATGGAGCTCTACGCTGTATTGAATGTAACATGCTAGCAGTAGGAGGTACACGGGGCGGTATCTTAACCATAGGGAACCATTTATTTTTTATAAAATTATGTACTATTCTACTCTTTGAATTTTGCTTTTTGTCAATGTCGGCCTCGCCGCAAGCTTTCTAGAAAAAAGTATGTCCCGAACGGGCAATAAACGCAAAAGTTACGCTTGTTTTAGGTTATAGGTATCCTTTTTCGTGTGCTTACACCCACGGTGTGCTGAACCGCGTGGTCGAGGGATGTGGGTTACCTTCCATGGTTCCTTGTGTACCCATAAACTCGGTAGTCTAGGCGTTGCTCATGATATGGTGGGCGAGTCCTCCACCGCGATGGAGTTCGACGCTGTATTGAATGTAACATGCTAGCAGAAAGGAGGTACTCAGGGCGGTATCTCAACCATAGGGAAGTATTTTTTTATAATATTATATCCTATTCTACTGTTTGAATTTCTCTTTTTGTCGGTGTTGGCCTCGCCGCAAGCTTTCTAGAAAAAAAGTATGCCCCAAACGGACAACGGACGAAAGTTACGCTTGTTTAGGTTATAGGTCTCATTTTTCATGTGCTTACAGCCGCGGTGTGCTGAACCGCGTGATCGAGGGATGTGGGTTATCTTCCATGGTTCCTTGTGTACCCATAAACTTGGTAGTCTAGGCGCGGTTCATGATACGGTGGGCGAGTCCTCAACCGTTATGGAGTTCGACGCTGTATTGAATGTAACATGCTAGCAGTAGGAGGTACTCCGGGCGGTATCTCAACCATAGGGAAGTATTTATTTTTTATAAAATTATATACTATTCTACTCTTTGAATTTTGCTTTTTGTCGGTGTTGGCCTCACCGCAAGGTTTCTAGAAAAAAGGTATGCCCTGAATGGACAACGAACGCAAAAGTTACGCTTGTTTTAGGTTATATGTCTCATTTTTCATGTGCTTACACCCACGGTGTGCTGAACCGTGTGCCTGAATCATGTGGGTTACCTTCCATGGTTCCTTGTGTACCCATAAACGCAGTAGTTCATGATATAGTGGGCGAGTCCTCCACCGCGATGGAGTTTGACGTTGTATTGAATGTAACATGTAGCAAACAGGAGGTACTCGGGGCGGTATCTCAATCATAGGGAAGTATTTATTTTTTAAAAATATATACTACTCTACTCTTTGAATTTCGCTTTTTGTCGGTGTTAGCCTTGTTGCAAGATTTCTGGAAAAAAAAGTATGCACCAATCGAACAACGGATACAAAAGTTATGCTTGTTTTAGGTTATAGGTCTCCATTTTCATGTGCTTACATCCACGGTGTGATGAACCGCGTGCCCCAATGATGTGGGTTACCTTCCATAGTTCCTTGTGTACCCACAAACGCAGTAGCCTAGGCATCATGGTGGGCGAGTCCTCCACCGCGATAGAGTTCAATGCTATATTGAATGTAACATGCTAGCAGTAGGAGGTACTCAGGGCGGTATCTCAACCATAGGGAAGTATTTATTTTTTATAAAATTATATACTATTCTACTCTTTGAATTTTTCTTTTTGTCGGTGTTGGCCTCACCGCAAGCTTTCTAGAAAAAAAGTATGCCCCGAATGGACAACGAACGCAAAAGTTACGCTTGTTTTAAGTTATATGTCTCATTTTTTGTGTGCTTACACCCACGGTGTGCTGAACCGTGTGCCTAAATGATGTGGGTTACCATCCATGGTTCCTTCTGTGCCCATAAACTCGATAGTGTAGGCATGGTTCATGATACGATGGGCGAGTCCTCCACCACGATGGAGTTCGACGCTGTATTGAATATAACATGCTCGCAGTAGGAGGTATGCGGGGCAGCATTTCAACCAAAGGGAAGTATTTATTTTCTAAAAAATTATATACTATTCTACTATTTGAATTTCGCTTTTTGTCGGTGTTAGCCTCGCCACAAGCTTTCTAGAAAAAAAGTATGCACCGATCGCACAATGGATGCAAAAGTTATGCTCGTTTTAGGTTATAGGTCTCCTTTTTCATGTGCTTACATCCACGGTGTGATGAACCGCGTGCCTGAATGATTTATGTTACCTTCAATAGTTCCTTGTGTACCAACAAATGCGGTAGTCTAGGCGCGGTTCATGATATTGTGGGCGAGTCCTCCACCGCGATGGAGCTCTACGTTGTATTGAATGTAACATGCTAGCAGTAGGAGGCACACGGGGCGGTATCTTAACCATAGGGAACTATTTATTTTTTATAAAATTATGTACTATTCTACTCTTTGAATTTTGCTTTTTATCAATGTGGGCCTCGCCGCAAGCTTTCTAGAAAAAAGTATGCCCCAAACGGGCAATGAACGCAAAAGTTACGCTTGTTTTAGGTTATAGGTATCCTTTTTCGTGTGCTTACACCCACGGCGTGCTGAACCGCGTGGTCGAGGGATGTGGGTTATCTTCCATGGTTCCTTGTGTACCCATAAACTCGGTAGTCTAGGCGTTGTTCATGATATGGTGGGCGAGTCCTCCACCGCGATGGAGTTCGACGCTGTATTGAATGTTACATGCTAGCAGAAAGGAGGTACTTAGGGCAGTATCTCAACCATAGGGAAGTATTTTTTTATAAAATTATATACTATTCTACTCTTTGAATTTTGCTTTTTGTCGATGTTGGCCTTACCGCAAGGTTTCTAGAAAAAAGTATGTCCCGAATGGACAACGAACGCAAAAGTTACGCTTATTTTAGGTTATATGTCTCATTTTTCATGTGCTTACACCCACGGTGTGATGAACCGTGTGCCCGAATGATGTGGGTTACCTTCCATAGTTCCTTGTGTACCCACAAACACGGTAGTCTAGGCGCGGTTCATTATTTCGTGGGCGAGTCCTCCACCGCGATGGAGTTCAACGCTGTATTGAATGTAACATGCTAGCAGTAGGAGGTACTCGGGGCGGTATTTCAACCATAGGGAAGTATTTATTTTTATAAAATTATGTACTATTCTACTCTTTGAATTTTGCTTTTTGTTGATGTTGGCCTCGCCGGAAGCTTTCTAGAAAAAAAGTATGCCCCGAACGGACAATGAACGCAAAAGTTACGCTTGTTTTAGGTTATAGGTCTCCTTTTTCGTGTGCTTACACCCACGGTGTGCTGAACCACGTGACCGAGGGATGTGGGTTACCTTCCATGGTTCCTTGTGTACTCATAAACTTGGTAGTCTAGGCGCGGTTCATGATATGGTGGGTGAGTCCTCCACCGCGATGGAGTTTGACGTTGAATTGAATGTAACATGCTAGCAGAAAGGAGGTACTCGGGGCGGTATCTCAACCATAGGGAAGTATTTTTTTAAAAAATTATATACTATTCTACTCTTTGAATTTTGCTTTTTGTCGGTGTTGGCCTCGCCGGAAGCTTTCTAGAAAAAAAGTATGCCCCAAACGGACAACGGACGCAAAAGTTATGCTTGTTTTAGGTTATAGGTCTCCTTTTTCGTGTGCTTACAGCCACGGTGTGCTGAACCGTGTGACCGAGGGATGTGGGTTATCTTCCATGGTTCCTTGTGTACCCATAAACTCTGTATTGAATGTAACATGCTAGTAGTAGGAGGTACTCGGGGCGGTATCTCAACCATAGGGAAGTATTTATTTTTTATAAAATTATATGCTATTCTACTCTTTGAATTTCGCTTTTTGTCGGTGTTGGCCTCGCCACAAGCTTTCTAGAAAAAAAGTATGCCCCGAACGTACAACGATTGCAAAAGTTACGCATGTTTTATGTTATATGTCTCATTTTTCGTGTACTTACACCCATGGTGTGCTGAACCGTGTGCCCGAATGATGTGGGTTACCATCCACGGTTCCTTCTGTACCCATAAACGCAGTAGTCTAGGCGTAGTTCATGATATGGTGGGCGAGTCCTCCACCGCGATGGAGTTCGATGCTGTATTGAATATAACATGCTAGCAGAAAGGAGGTACTCGGGGCGATATCTCAATCATAGGGAAGTATTTATTTTTTAAAAATTATATACTATTCTACTCTTTGAATTTCGCTTTTTGTCGGTGTTGGCCTCGCCGCAAGCTTTCTAGAAAAAAAAGTATGCACCAATTAGACAACGGATACAAAAGTTATGCTCATTTTAGGTTATAGGTCTTCTTTTTCATGTGCTTACATCCACGGTGTGATGAACCGTGTGCCCGAATGATGTGGGTTACCTTCCATAGTTCCTTGTGTACCCACAAACGCGGTAGTCTAGGCGCGGTTCATGATATGGTGGGCGAGTCCTCCACCGCGATGGAGTTCAACGCTGTATTGAATGTAACATGCTATCAGTAGGAGATACTCGGGGCATTATTTCAATCATAGGGAAGTATTTATTTTATATAAAATTATGTACTATTCTACTCTTTGAATTTCGTTTTTTGTCGATGTTGGCCTCGCTGGAAGCTTTCTAGAAAAAAAGTGTGCCCCAAACAGACAATGAACGCAAAAGTTACGCTTATTTTAGGTTATAGGTCTCCTGTTTCGTGTGCTTACACCCACGGTGTGCTGAACCGCATGGCTGAGGGATGTGGGTTACCTTCCATGGTTCCTTGTGTACCCATAAACTTGGTAGTCTAGGCGCGGTTCATGATATGGTGGGCGATTCCTCCACCGCGATGGAGTTTGACGCAGTATTGAATGTAACATGCTAGCAGAAAGGAGGTACTCGGGGTGGTATCTCAACCATAGGGAAGTATTTTTTTTATAAAATTATATACTATTCTACTCTTTGAATTTTGTTTTTTGTCGGTGTTGGCCTTGCCGCAAGCTTTCTAGAAAAAAAGTATGCCCCAAACGGGCAACGGACGCAAAAGTTACGCTTGTTTTAGGTTATAGGTCTCCTTTTTCGTGTACTTACAGCCACGGTGTGCTGAACCGTGTGACCGAGGGATGTGGGTTATCTTCCATGGTTCCTTGTGTACCCATAAACTCGGTAGTCTATGCGCGGTTCATGATACGGTGTCGAGTCCTCTACCGTGATGGAGTTCGACGCTGTATTGAATGTAACATGCTAGCAGTAGGAGGTACTCGGGGCGGTATCTCAACCATAGGGAAGTATTTATTTTTTATAAAATTATATGCTATTCTACTCTTTGAATTTCGCTTTTTGTCGGTGTTGGCCTCGCCACAAGCTTTCTAGAAAAAAAGTATGCCCCGAACGTACAACGAATGCAAAAGTTACGCATGTTTTATGTTATATGTCTCATTTTTCGTGTACTTACACCCATGGTGTGCTGAACCGTGTGCCCGAATGATGTGGGTTACCATCCACGGTTCCTTCTGTACCCATAAACGCAGTAGTCTAGGCGTAGTTCATGATATGGTGGGCGAGTCCTCCACCGCGATGGAGTTCGATGCTGTATTGAATATAACATGCTAGCAGAAAGGAGGTACTCGGGGCGGTATCTCAATCATAGGGAAGTATTTATTTTTTAAAAATTATATACTATTCTACTCTTTGAATTTCGCTTTTTGTCGGTGTTGGCCTCGCCACAAGCTTTCTAGAAAAAAAAGTATGCACCAATTAGACAACGGATACAAAAGTTATGCTCATTTTAGGTTATAGGTCTTCTTTTTCATGTGCTTACATCCACGGTGTGATGAACCGTGTGCCCGAATGATGTGGGTTACCTTCCATAGTTCCTT
This sequence comes from Eleusine coracana subsp. coracana, assembly GCA_032690845.1. NCBI lineage: Eukaryota > Viridiplantae > Streptophyta > Magnoliopsida > Poales > Poaceae > Eleusine > Eleusine coracana. Next base: position 39,551 of record MU847671.1, read on the forward strand.
GTGTACCCACAAACGCGGTAGTCTAGGCGCGGTTCATGATATGGTGGGCGAGTCCTCCACCGCGATGGAGTTCAACGCTGTATTGAATGTAACATGCTATCAGTAGGAGATACTCGGGGCATTATTTCAATCATAGGGAAGTATTTATTTTATATAAAATTATGTACTATTCTACTCTTTGAATTTCGTTTTTTGTCGATGTTGGCCTCGCTGGAAGCTTTCTAGAAAAAAAGTGTGCCCCAAACAGACAATGAACGCAAAAGTTACGCTTATTTTAGGTTATAGGTCTCCTGTTTCGTGTGCTTACACCCACGGTGTGCTGAACCGCATGGCTGAGGGATGTGGGTTACCTTCCATGGTTCCTTGTGTACCCATAAACTTGGTAGTCTAGGCGCGGTTCATGATATGGTGGGCGATTCCTCCACCGCGATGGAGTTTGACGCAGTATTGAATGTAACATGCTAGCAGAAAGGAGGTACTCGGGGTGGTATCTCAACCATAGGGAAGTATTTTTTTTATAAAATTATATACTATTCTACTCTTTGAATTTTGTTTTTTGTCGGTGTTGGCCTTGCCGCAAGCTTTCTAGAAAAAAAGTATGCCCCAAACGGGCAACGGACGCAAAAGTTACGCTTGTTTTAGGTTATAGGTCTCCTTTTTCGTGTACTTACAGCCACGGTGTGCTGAACCGTGTGACCGAGGGATGTGGGTTATCTTCCATGGTTCCTTGTGTACCCATAAACTCGGTAGTCTATGCGCGGTTCATGATACGGTGTCGAGTCCTCTACCGTGATGGAGTTCGACGCTGTATTGAATGTAACATGCTAGCAGTAGGAGGTACTCGGGGCGGTATCTCAACCATAGGGAAGTATTTATTTTTTATAAAATTATATGCTATTCTACTCTTTGAATTTCGCTTTTTGTCGGTGTTGGCCTCGCCACAAGCTTTCTAGAACAAAAGTATGCCCCGAACGTACAACGAACGCAAAAGTTACGCATGTTTTATGTTATATGTCTCATTTTTCGTGTACTTACACCCATGGTGTGCTGAACCGTGTGCCCGAATGATGTGGGTTACCTTCCATAGTTCCTTGTGTACCCACAAATGCAGTAGTCTAGGCGCTATTCATGATATGGTGGGCGAGTCCTCCACCGCGATGGAGTTCAATGCTGTATTGAATGTAACATGCTAGCAGTAGGAGGTACTGAGGGCGGTATCTCAACCATAGGGAAGTATTTATTTTTTTATAAAATTATATACTATTCTACTCTTTTAATTTCGCTTTTTGTCGGTGTTGGCCTCACTGCAAGCTTTCTAGAAAAAAAGTATGCCCCGAATGGACAACGAACGGAAAAGTTACGCTTGTTTTAGGTTATATGTCTCATTTTTCATGTGCTTACACCCATGGTGTGCTGAACCGTGTGCCTGAATGATGTGGGTTACCTTCCATGGTTCCTTGTGTACCAATAAAGGCAGTAGTCTAGGCGTAGTTCATGATACGGTGGGCGAGTCCTCCACCGCGATGGAGTTTGACGTTGTATTGAATGTAACTTGCTAGCAAAAAGGTGGTACTCGGGGCGGTATCTCAATCATAGGGAAGTATTTATTTTTTTAAAATTATATACTATTGTACTCTTTGAATTTTGCTTTTTGTCGGTGTTTGCCTCGCTGCAAGCTTTCTAGAAAAAAAAAGTATGCACCAATCAGACAACGGATACAAAAGTTATGCTCATTTTAGGTTATAGGTCTTCTTTTTCATGTGCTTACATCCACGGTGTGATGAACCGTGTGCCCGAATGATGTGGGTTACCTTCCATAGTTCCTTGTGTACCCACAAATGCGGTAGTCTAGGCGCGGTTCATGATATGGTGGGCGAGTCCTCCACCGCGATGGAGTTCAACGCTGTATTGAATGTAACATGCTATCAGTAGGAGATACTCGGGGCATTATTTCAATCATAGGGAAGTATTTATTTTATATAAAATTATGTACTATTCTACTCTTTGAATTTCGTTTTTTGTCGATGTTGGCCTCGCTGGAAGCTTTCTAGAAAAAAAGTGTGCCCCAAACAGACAATGAACGCAAAAGTTACGCTTATTTTAGGTTATAGGTCTCCTGTTTCGTGTGCTTACACCCACGGTGTGCTGAACCGCATGGCTGAGGGATGTGGGTTACCTTCCATGGTTCCTTGTGTACCCATAAACTCGGTAGTCTATGCGCGGTTCATGATACGGTGTCGAGTCCTCTACCGTGATGGAATTCGACGCTGTATTGAATGTAACATGCTAGCAGTAGGAGGTACACGGGGCGGTATCTCAACCATAGGGAAGTATTTATTTTTTATAAAATTATATGCTATTCTACTCTTTGAATTTCGCTTTTTGTCGGTGTTGGCCTCGCCACAAGCTTTCTAGAAAAAAAGTATGCCCCGAACGTACAACGAACGCAAAAGTTACGCATGTTTTATGTTATATGTCTCATTTTTCGTGTACTTACACCCATGGTGTGCTGAACCGTGTGCCCGAATGATGTGGGTTACCTTCCATAGTTCCTTGTGTACCCACAAATGCAGTAGTCTAGGCGCTGTTCATGATATGGTGGGCGAGTCCTCCACCGCGATGGAGTTCAATGCTGTATTGAATGTAACATGCTAGCAGTAGGAGGTACTGAGGGCGGTATCTCAACCATAGGGAAGTATTTATTTTTTTATAAAATTATATACTATTCTACTCTTTTAATTTCGCTTTTTGTCGGTTTTGGCCTCACTGCAAGCTTTCTAGAAAAAAGTATGCCCCGAATGGACAATGAACGGAAAAGTTACGCTTGTTTTAGGTTATATGTCTCATTTTTCATGTGCTTACACCCATGGTGTGCTGAACCGTGTGCCTGAATGATGTGGGTTACCTTCCATGGTTCCTTGTGTACCAATAAAGGTAGTAGTCTAGGCGTAGTTCATGATACGGTGGGCGAGTCCTCCACCGCGACGGAGTTTGACGTTGTATTGAATGTAACTTGCTAGCAAAAAGGTGGTACTCGGGGCGGTATCTCAATCATAGGGAAGTATTTATTTTTTTAAAATTATATACTATTGTACTCTTTGAATTTTGCTTTTTGTCGGTGTTTGCCTCGCCGCAAGCTTTCTAGAAAAAAAAAGTATGCACCAATCAGACAACGGATACAAAAGTTATGCTCATTTTAGGTTATAGGTCTTCTTTTTCATGTGCTTACATCCACGGTGTGATGAACCGTGTGCCCGAATGATGTGGGTTACCTTCCATAGTTCCTTGTGTACCCACAAATGCGGTAGTCTAGGCGCGGTTCATGATATGGTGGGCGAGTCCTCCACCGCGATGGAGTTCAACGCTGTATTGAATGTAACATGCTATCAGTAGGAGATACTCGGGGCATTATTTCAATCATAGGGAAGTATTTATTTTATATAAAATTATGTACTATTCTACTCTTTGAATTTTGTTTTTTGTCGATGTTGGCCTCGCTGGAAGCTTTCTAGAAAAAAAGTGTGCCCCAAACAGACAATGAACGCAAAAGTTACGCTTATTTTAGGTTATAGGTCTCCTGTTTCGTGTGCTTACACCCACGGTGTGCTGAACCGCATGGCTGAGGGATGTGGGTTACCTTCCATGGTTCCTTGTGTACCCATAAACTCGGTAGTCTATGCGCGGTTCATGATACGGTGTCGAGTCCTCTACCGTGATGGAATTCGACGCTGTATTGAATGTAACATGCTAGCAGTAGGAGGTACACGGGGCGGTATCTCAACCATAGGGAAGTATTTATTTTTTATAAAATTATATGCTATTCTACTCTTTGAATTTCGCTTTTTGTCGGTGTTGGCCTCGCCACAAGCTTTCTAGAAAAAAAGTATGCCCCGAACGTACAACGAACGCAAAAGTTACGCATGTTTTATGTTATATGTCTCATTTTTCGTGTACTTACACCCATGGTGTGCTGAACCGTGTGCCCGAATGATGTGGGTTACCTTCCATAGTTCCTTGTGTACCCACAAATGCAGTAGTCTAGGCGCTGTTCATGATATGGTGGGCGAGTCCTCCACCGCGATGGAGTTCAATGCTGTATTGAATGTAACATGCTAGCAGTAGGAGGTACTGAGGGCGGTATCTCAACCATAGGGAAGTATTTATTTTTTTATAAAATTATATACTATTCTACTCTTTTAATTTCGCTTTTTGTCGGTTTTGGCCTCACTGCAAGCTTTCTAGAAAAAAGTATGCCCCGAATGGACAATGAACGGAAAAGTTACGCTTGTTTTAGGTTATATGTCTCATTTTTCATGTGCTTACACCCATGGTGTGCTGAACCGTGTGCCTGAATGATGTGGGTTACCTTCCATGGTTCCTTGTGTACCAATAAAGGTAGTAGTCTAGGCGTAGTTCATGATACGGTGGGCGAGTCCTCCACCGCGACGGAGTTTGACGTTGTATTGAATGTAACTTGCTAGCAAAAAGGTGGTACTCGGGGCGGTATCTCAATCATAGGGAAGTATTTATTTTTTTAAAATTATATACTATTGTACTCTTTGAATTTTGCTTTTTGTCGGTGTTTGCCTCGCCGCAAGCTTTCTAGAAAAAAAAAGTATGCACCAATCAGACAACGGATACAAAAGTTATGCTCATTTTAGGTTATAGGTCTTCTTTTTCATGTGCTTACATCCACGGTGTGATGAACCGTGTGCCCGAATGATGTGGGTTACCTTCCATAGTTCCTTGTGTACCCACAAATGCGGTAGTCTAGGCGCGGTTCATGATATGGTGGGCGAGTCCTCCACCGCGATGGAGTTCAACGCTGTATTGAATGTAACATGCTATCAGTAGGAGATACTCGGGGCATTATTTCAATCATAGGGAAGTATTTATTTTATATAAAATTATGTACTATTCTACTCTTTGAATTTTGTTTTTTGTCGATGTTGGCCTCGCTGGAAGCTTTCTAGAAAAAAAGTGTGCCCCAAACAGACAATGAACGCAAAAGTTACGCTTATTTTAGGTTATAGGTCTCCTGTTTCGTGTGCTTACACCCACGGTGTGCTGAACCGCATGGCTGAGGGATGTGGGTTACCTTCCATGGTTCCTTGTGTACCCATAAACTCGGTAGTCTATGCGCGGTTCATGATACGGTGTCGAGTCCTCTACCGTGATGGAATTCGACGCTGTATTGAATGTAACATGCTAGCAGTAGGAGGTACACGGGGCGGTATCTCAACCATAGGGAAGTATTTATTTTTTATAAAATTATATGCTATTCTACTCTTTGAATTTCGCTTTTTGTCGGTGTTGGCCTCGCCACAAGCTTTCTAGAAAAAAAGTATGCCCCGAACGTACAACGAACGCAAAAGTTACGCATGTTTTATGTTATATGTCTCATTTTTCGTGTACTTACACCCATGGTGTGCTGAACCGTGTGCCCGAATGATGTGGGTTACCTTCCATAGTTCCTTGTGTACCCACAAATGCAGTAGTCTAGGCGCTGTTCATGATATGGTGGGCGAGTCCTCCACCGCGATGGAGTTCAATGCTGTATTGAATGTAACATGCTAGCAGTAGGAGGTACTGAGGGCGGTATCTCAACCATAGGGAAGTATTTATTTTTTTATAAAATTATATACTATTCTACTCTTTTAATTTCGCTTTTTGTCGGTTTTGGCCTCACTGCAAGCTTTCTAGAAAAAAGTATGCCCCGAATGGACAATGAACGGAAAAGTTACGCTTGTTTTAGGTTATATGTCTCATTTTTCATGTGCTTACACCCATGGTGTGCTGAACCGTGTGCCTGAATGATGTGGGTTACCTTCCATGGTTCCTTGTGTACCAATAAAGGTAGTAGTCTAGGCGTAGTTCATGATACGGTGGGCGAGTCCTCCACCGCGACGGAGTTTGACGTTGTATTGAATGTAACTTGCTAGCAAAAAGGTGGTACTCGGGGCGGTATCTCAATCATAGGGAAGTATTTATTTTTTTAAAATTATATACTATTCTACTCTTTGAATTTTGCTTTTTGTCGGTGTTTGCCTCGCCGCAAGCTTTCTAGAAAAAAAAAGTATGCACCAATCAGACAACGGATACAAAAGTTATGCTCATTTTAGGTTATAGGTCTTCTTTTTCATGTGCTTACATCCACGGTGTGATGAACCGTGTGCCGAATGATGTGGGTTACCTTCCATAGTTCCTTGTGTACCCACAAATGCGGTAGTCTAGGCGCGGTTCATGATATGGTGGGCGAGTCCTCCACCGCGATGGAGTTCAACGCTGTATTGAATGTAACATGCTATCAGTAGGAGATACTCGGGGCATTATTTCAATCATAGGGAAGTATTTATTTTATATAAAATTATGTACTATTCTACTCTTTGAATTTTGCTTTTTTGTCGATGTTGGCCTCGCTGGAAGCTTTCTAGAAAAAAAGTAGTGCCCCAAACAGGACAATGACGCAAAAGTTACGCTTATTTTAGGTTATAGGTCTCCTGTTTCGTGTGCTTACACCCACGGTGTGCTGAACCGCATGGCTGAGGGATGTGGGTTACCTTCCATGGTTCCTTGTGTACCCATAAACTCGGTAGTCTATGCGCGGTTCATGATACGGTGTCGAGTCCTCTACCGTGATGGAATTCGACGCTGTATTGAATGTAACATGCTAGCAGTAGGAGGTACACGGGGCGGTATCTCAACCATAGGGAAGTATTTATTTTTTATAAAATTATATGCTATTCTACTCTTTGAATTTCGCTTTTTGTCGGTGTTGGCCTCGCCACAAGCTTTCTAGAAAAAAAGTATGCCCCGAACGTACAACGAACGCAAAAGTTACGCATGTTTTATGTTATATGTCTCATTTTTCGTGTACTTACACCCATGATGTGCTGAACCGTGTGCCCGAATGATGTGGGTTACCTTCCATAGTTCCTTGTGTACCCACAAATGCAGTAGTCTAGGCGCTGTTCATGATATGGTGGGCGAGTCCTCCACCGCGATGGAGTTCAATGCTGTATTGAATGTAACATGCTAGCAGTAGGAGGTACTGAGGGCGGTATCTCAACCATAGGGAAGTATTTATTTTTTATAAAATTATATACTATTCTACTCTTTTAATTTCGCTTTTTGTCGGTGTTGGCCTCACTGCAAGCTTTCTAGAAAAAAAGTATGCCCCGAATGGACAACTGAACGGAAAAGTTACGCTTGTTTTAGGTTATATGTCTCATTTTTCATGTGCTTACACCCATGGTGTGCTGAACCGTGTGCCTGAATGATGTGGGTTACCTTCCATGGTTCCTTGTGTACCAATAAAGGTAGTAGTCTAGGCGTAGTTCATGATACGGTGGGCGAGTCCTCCACCGCGACTGGAGTTTGACGTGTATTGAATGTAACTTGCTAGCAAAAAGGTGGTACTCGGGGCGGTATCTCAATCATAGGGAAGTATTTATTTTTTTGAAATTATATACTATTCTACTCTTTGAATTTTGCTTTTTGTCGGTGTTTGCCTCGCCGCAAGCTTTCTAGAAAAAAAAAGTATTCACCAATCAGACAACGGATACAAAAGTTATGCTCATTTTAGGTTATAGGGTCTTCTTTTCATGTGCTTACATCCACGGTGTGATGAACCGTGTGCCCGAATGATGTGGGTTACCTTCCATAGTTCCTTGTGTACCCACAAATGCGGTAGTCTAGGCGCGGTTCATGATATGGGTGGGCGAGTCCTCCACCGCGATGGAGTTCAGACGCTGTATTGAATGTAACATTGCTATCAGTAGGAGATACTCGGGGGCATATTTCAATCATAGGGAAGTATTTATTTTATATAAAATTATGTACTATTCTACTCTTTGAATTTCGTTTTTTGTCGATGTTTGGCCTCGCTGTAAGCTTTCTAGAAAAAAAGTGTGCCCCAAACAGACAATGAACGCAAAAGTTACGCTTATTTTAGGTTATAGGTCTCCTGTTTTCGTGTGCTTACAGCCCACCGGTGTGCTGA
>MU847672.1:0-47431 GCA_032690845.1 Eleusine coracana subsp. coracana
TTGAGATATAGCCTTGAGTACCTCCTACTGCTAGCATGTTACATTCACAGTGACGAACTCCATTGCTGTGGAGGACTCGCCTACCGTATCATGAACCGCGCCTAGACTACCGAGTTTATGGGTACACAAGGAACCATGGAAGGTAACCCACATCCCTCGGCCACGTGGTTCAGCACACCGTGGGTGTAAGCACATGAAAAATGAGACCTATAACCTAAAACGAGCATAACTTTTGCATCCGTGTCCGATAGGGGCATACTTTTTTTGATAGAAAGCTTGCGGCAATGCCAACATAGAAATATCAAAATTCAAGAGTAGAATAGTATATAATTTTACAAAAAATAAATACATCCCTATGGTGAGATAGCCTTGAGTACCTCCTACTGCTAGCATGTTACATTCAATACGTCGAACTCCATCGCTGTGGAGGACTCGCCCACCGTATCATGAACCGCGCTAGGCTACCGAGTTTATGGTACACAAGGAACCATGGAAGGTAACCCACATCCCTCGGCCACGTGGTTCAGCACACCGTGGTTGTAAGCACATGAAAAATGAGACCTATAACCTAAAACGAGCGTAACTTTTGCGTCCGTTGTCTGTTAGGGGCATACTTTTTTTCTAGAAAGCTTGTGGCAAGACCAACACCGATAGAAAGCAAATTCAAAGAGTAGAATAGTATATAATTTTACAAAAAATAAATACTTCCCTATGGTTGAGATACCGCCCCGTGTACCTCCTACTGCTAGCATGTTACATTCAATACAACGTCGAACTCCATCGCAGTGGAGGACTCGCCCACCGTATCATGAACCGCGCCTAGGCTACCGAGTTTACGGGTATACAAGGAACCATGGAAGGTAACCCACATCCCTCGGCCACGCGGTTCAGCACACCGTGGGTGTAAGCACATGAAAAATAGACCTATAACCTAAAATGAGCTTAACTTTTGCATCTGTTGTCTGATCGGGGCATACTTCTTTTTTCTAGAATGCTTGCGGTGAGGCCAACACCGACAATAAGCGAAATTCAAGAGTAGGAATAATATATAATTTTTTTCAAACAAATACATTCCTATGGTTAAGATACCGCCCCGAATACCTCCTACTGCCAGCATGTTACATTCAATACAGCGTCGAACTCCATCATGGTGGAGGACTTGCCTACCGTATCATGAACCGCACCTAGACCACCGAGTTTGTGGGTACACAAGGAACCATGGAAGGTAACCCACATCCCTCGGCCACGTGGTCAGCATACCGTGGGTTGTAAGCACATGAAAAATGAGACCTATAACCTAAAACGAGCATAACTTTGCATCTGATTGTCCGATAGGGGCATACTTTTTTTTTTCTAGAAGCTTGCGGCGAGGCCAACACCGACAAAAATCGAAATTCAAAGAGTAGAATAGTATATAATTTTACAAAAATAAATACATCCCTATGTTGAGATATAGCCTTGAGTACCTCTACTGCTAGCATGTTACATTCAATACTAGCGGACGAACTCCATCGCTGTGGAGGACTCGCCCTACCGTATCATGAACCGCTCCTAGACTACCGAGTTTATGGGTACACAAGGAACCATGGAAGGTAACCCACATCCTCGGCCACGTGGTTCAGCACACCGTGGTTGTAAGCACATGAAAAATGAGACCTATAACCTAAAACGAGCGTAACTTTTGCGTTCGTTGTCTGTTAGGGGCATACTTTTTTTCTAGAAAGCTTGTGGCAAGACCAACACCGATAGAAAGCAAAATTCAAAGAGTAGAATAGTATATAATTTTACAAAAATAAATACTTCCCTATGGTTGAGATACCGCCCCGTGTACCTCCTACTGCTAGCATGTTACATTCAATACAACGTCGAACTCCATCGCAGTGGAGGACTTCGCCCACCGTATCATGAACCGCGCCTAGGCTACCGAGTTTACGGGTATACAAGGAACAATGGAAGGTAACCCACATCCCTCGGCCACGCGGTTCAGCACACCGTGGGTGTAAGCACATGAAAAATAAGACCTATAACCTAAAATGAGCTTAACTTTTGCATCTGTTGTCTGATCGGGGCATACTTCTTTTTTCTAGAATGCTTGCGGTGAGGCCAACACCGACAATAAGCGAAATTCAAAGAGTAGAATAATATATAATTTTTTTTCAAAACAAATACATTCCTATGGTTAAGATACCGCCCCGAATACCTCCTACTGCCAGCATGTTACATTCAATACAGCGTCGAACTCCATCATGGTGGAGGACTTGCCTACCGTATCATGAACCGCACCTAGACCACCGAGTTTGTGGGTACACAAGGAACCATGGAAGGTAACCCACATCCCTCGGCCACGTGGTTCAGCATACCGTGGGTGTAAGCACATGAAAAATGAGACCTATAACCTAAAACGAGCATAACTTTTGCATCTGTTGTCCGATAGGGGCATACTTTTTTTTTCTAGAAAGCTTGCGGCGAGGCCAACACCGACAAAAATCGAAATTCAAAGAGTAGAATAGTATATAATTTTACAAAAAATAAATACATCCCTATGGTTGAGATATAGCCTTGAGTACCTCCTACTGCTAGCATGTTACATTCAATACTAGCGACGAACTCCATCGCTGTGGAGGACTCGCCCACCGTATCATGAACCAGCTACCTAGACTACCGAGTTTATGGGTACACAAGGAACCATGGAAGGTAACCCACATCCCTCGGCTACGTGGTTCAGCACACCGTGGTTGTAAGCACATGAAAAATGAGACCTATAACCTAAAACGAGCGTAACTTTTGCGTCCGTTGTCTGTTAGGGGCATACTTTTTTTCTAGAAAGCTTGTGGCAAGACCAACACCGATAGAAAGCAAAATTCAAAGAGTAGAATAGTATATAATTTTACAAAAAATAAATACTTCCCTATGGTTGAGATACCGCCCCGTGTACCTCCTACTGCTAGCATGTTACATTCAATACAACGTCGAACTCCATCGCAGTGGAGGACTCACCCACCGTATCATGAACCGCGCCTAGGCTACCGAGTTTACGGGTATACAAGGAACCATGGAAGGTAACCCACATCCCTCGGCCATGCGGTTCAGCACACCGTGGGTTTAAGCACATGAAAAATAAGACCTATAACCTAAAATGAGCATAACTTTTGCATCTGTTGTCTGATCAGGGCATACTTCTTTTTTCTAGAATGCTTGCGGTGAGGCCAACACCGACAATAAGCGAAATTCAAAGAGTAGAATAATATATAATTTTTTTCAAAACAAATACATTCCTATGGTTAAGATACCGCCCCGAATACCTCCTACTGCCAGCATGTTACATTCAATACAGCGTCAAACTCCATCATGGTGGAGGACATGCCTACCGTATCATGAACCGCACCTAGACTACCGAGTTTGTGGGTACACAAGGAACCATGGAAGGTAACCCACATCCCTCGGCCATGTGGTTCAGCATACCGTGGGTGTAAGCACATGAAAAATGAGACCTATAACCTAAAACGAGCATAACTTTTGCATCCGTTGTCCGATAGGGGCATACTTTTTTTTTCTAGAAAGCTTGCGGCGAGGCCAACACCGACAAAAATCGAAATTCAAAGAGTAGAATAGTATATAATTTTACAAAAAATAAATACATCCCTATGGTTGAGATATAGCTTTGAGTACCTCCTACTGCTAGCATCTTACATTCAATACAGCGATAAACTCCATCGCTGTGGAGGACTCGCCCACCGTATCATGAACCGCGCCTAGACTACCGAGTTTATGGGTACACAAGGAACCATGGAAGGTAACCCACATACCTCGGCCACGTGGTTCAGCACACCTTGGGTGTAAGTACATGAAAATTGAGACCTATAACCTAAAACGAGCATAACATTTGCATCCATTGTCCGATCGGGGCATACTTTTTTTTTTCTAGAATGCTTACAGCGAGGCCAACACCGACAAAAAGCGAAATTCAAAGAGTAGAATAGTATATAATTTTTTCAAAATAAATACTTCCCTATAGTTAAGATACCACCCCGAATATCTCCTACTGCTAGCATGTTACATTCAATACAGCGACGACCTCCGTCGTGGTGGAGGACTCGCCTACCGTATCATGCACTGCGCCTAGACTACCGAGTTTATGGGTACACAAGGAACCACGGAAGGTAACCCACATTCCTCGGCCACGCGGTTCAGCACACCGTGGGTATAAGCACTTGAAAAATGAGACCTATGACCTAAAATGAGCGTAACTTTTGCGTCCGTTGTCTGTTAGGGCATACTTTTTTTCTTGAAAGCTTGCGGCGAGGCCAACACCGACAGAAAACGAAATTCAAAGAGTAGATAGTATATAATTTTACAAAAAGTAAATACTTCCATATGGTTGAGATACCACCCAGAGTACCTCCTACTGCTAGCATGTTACATTCAATACAACGTCGAACTCCATCGCTGTGGAGGACTTGCCCACCATATCATGAACCACGCCTAGGCTACCGAGTTTACGGGTATACAAGGAACCATGGAAGGTAACCCACATCCCTCGGCCACGCGGTTCAGCACAACGTGGGTGTAAGCACATGAAAAATAAGACCTATAACCTAAAACGAGCATAACTTTTGCTTTCGTTGTCCGATCGGGGCATACTTTTTTTTCTAGAAAGCTTGCGACGAGGCCAACATCGACAAAAATCGAAATTCAAAGAGTAGAATAGTATATAATTTTTTTGAAATAAATATTTCCCTATGGTTAAGATACCACCCTGAATACCTCCTAGTGCCAGCATGTTACATTCAATACAGCGTCGAACTCCATCGTGGTGGAGGACTTGGCTATCGTATCATGAACCGCGCCTAGACTACCGAGTTTATGGGGACACAAGGAACCATGGAAGGTAACCCACATCCCTCGGCCACGTGGTTCAGCACACCGTGGGTGTAAGCACATAAAAAATAAGACCTATAATCCAAAACGACCGTTACTTTTGCGTCCGTTGTCTGTTAGGGGCATACTTTTTTTCTAGAAAGCTTGTGGCAAGGCCAACACCGACAGAAAGCAAAATTCAAAGAGTAGAATAGTGTATAATTTTACAAAAAATAAATACTTTCCTATGGTTAAGATACTGCCCCAAATACCTCCTACTGCAAGCATGTTACATTCAATACAGCGTCGAACTCCATCGCTATGGAGGACTTGCCCACCGTATCATGAACCACACCTAGACTACCGAGTTTATGGGTACACAAGGAACCATGGAAGGTAACCCGCATCCCTCAGCTATGCGGTTCAGCACACCGTGGGTGTAAGCACATGAAAAATGAGACCTATATCCTAAAACGAGCATAACTTTTGCATCCGTTGTCTGATCAGGGCATACTTTTTTTTTCTAGAAAGCTTGCGACGAGGCCAACACCAAAAAAAGTGAAATTCAAAGAGTAGAATAGTATATAATTTTTTTCAAAATAAATACTTTCCTATAGTTAAGATATCGCCCCGAATACCTCCGACTGCCAGCATGTTACATTCAATATAGCGATGAACTTCGTCGTGGTGGAGGACTCGCCTACCGTATCATGAACTGCGCCTAGACTATCAAGTTTACGGGTACACAAAGAACCATGGAAGGTAACCCACATCCCTCGGCCACGCGGTTCAGCACACTGTGGGTATAAGCACATGAAAAATGAGACCTATAACCAAAAACGAGTGTAACTTTTGCATCCGTTGTTTGTTAGGGGCATATGATGTGGACAAGAGTTCCCGATCTTCTGAAAGGTTCGAGATACGTTGATTTGGTTGGAGGCGACACACAAATCGATCCGGCTTCAGAACAGCACGTTCAAAACTCCGCAATCATAGCACGTCGTCTCCTCTGGTTATCAACCGTCCTAATACGATTGACCTCGCCGAGAAAGCTAATCCCTGCCTGCGAATCAAGAACACAAGCAAGAACAAAGAAGAAGGCAACACAATTGCAGATGTATTTTGAATCTCACGAAGTTGGGGTCTCACAAACCGTGATGATGGCGAAACTGTTATGAACAGAGTAATCTAAGCAAAACCTGAACCCTAATAGTGCAGCGGCGGCTGTATATAAAGACACTAGGGTCGTGCAAGACCCTCTGGACGCGCCCCTAATTGGGCTCAACTAGCTACAAAGCCCAAAGGCCAAAAACAGGTGATGCAGCATCGAAACAGATTCTGGACTCCGCATGAATTTTGATATGAGACCGGTGGAATTGGAAAGGTCTTCTTCTTATCTTTCCGTGCATATGTAGAACATCCATATCCGAGTCCGTATGCGTCCTGGGCCTCCGTTTTAGTGCAGACTGGTCCTGAGCATCAAAACAGACTCGAAGTCAGTTTTGGTTGGGCCTCCACCTTGGCTTCCACGTCCTTGCTGGTCCTCCACGTCTCCAAGTCCTTCTCCCATCATCTCCTGATCCTCTCCATAATTCCTAATTACAATATAATCATTAGGTAGCAAACCATTCTCAAAAGTGACATATAATGAAGAATGTAGGAACGAGCTCACCTCTAAATTTAGTCGTCGTGCACGAGCTCTAGTCATTGGACCTTGCAAGTCCAGAATTGGAGGAGTGTTGCATGTATCCTTAGGAGTGATGTCCTCATCATCCTCCCCCTCTTGAAGTGGAGTCATCCGCGACTCAAGCTCATTCTCTTCTTCCAAGTATGGTTTCAAATCTGGAATGTTAAAAGTAGGACTAACCCCGAACTCGGGAGGCAACTCAAGTTTGTATGCATTATCATTAATCTTCTCAATTATTTTGAAAGGACCATCAGCTCTAGGCATTAAATTAGACTTTCTCAAATCTGGAAATCTATCCTTTCTCAAGTGTAACCATACTAAAACTCCTACATCAAGTTTTACTTCTTTTCTACCTTTACTACCAGCAATTTTATACTTTTCATTCATCTTTTCAATGTTAAGTCTAGTGGTCTCATGCATTTTTAAAATAAATTCAGCATGCTCCGTAGCATCAACATGAACTCTCTCATGAATGGGTAAAGGAAGTATATCAAGTGGAGTACGAGGATCAAAACCGTACACTACCTTGAAAGGACTTACCTTGGTAGTAGAATGTGTTGCCCGATTATATGCAAACTCAACATGAGGCAAACATTCTTCCCATTGCTTCAAATTTTTCTTCAAAATAGCTCTCAACATAGTACCCAAAGTGCGGTTCACCACCTCAGTTTGTCCATCAGTTTGTGGGTGACAAGTGGTAGAAAACAACAACTTTGTACCCAACTTATTCCAAAGCGTGCGCCAAAAGTGACTCAAGAATTTTGCATCACGATCTGAAACAATAGTAGAACGCATATCATGCAAACGTACAATTTCTTTGAAAAAGAGGTCAGCAATATAACTAGCATCATCAGTCTTATGACATGGTATAAAGTGTGCCATCTTAGAAAATCTATCCACAACAACAAAAATACTATCACTCCCCCTCTTAGTCCTAGGCAGTCCTAAAACAAAGTCCATAGAAATATCCGCCCAAGGAATAGAAGGAACAGGAAGTGGCATGTATAAACCATGTGGATTCAAGCGAGACTTAGCTTTTTGACATGTAGTGCAGCGAGCAACAAAACGCTCAACATCTTTCCTCATCCTTAGCCAAAAGAAGTGTGTGGCCAAAATATCCTCCGTCTTCTTGGCACCAAAATGACCCATCAATCCACCTCCATGCGCCTCCTGTAACAACAAAAGACGAACGAAACCAACTGGAATGCATATGCGGTTAGCTCTAAACAAGAAGCCATCAGTCAACACAAATTTGTTCCATGCACAACCTTCTTTATAATGCAGCAATACATCTTTAAAATCAACATCAGCAGCATATTGTTCTTTAATTGCCTCAAGTCCAAAAATTATACAATCAAGTTGAGACTATAAAGTATAGCGCCTAGATAAAGCATCAGCGATCACATTAATCCTTCCCTTTCTTATGTTTAATAATGTAAGGAAAAGACTCAATAAACTCAATCCATTTAGCATGTCTACGGTTCAAATTACATTGAGAACGAATATACTTAAGTGATTCATGATCAGAATGAATAACAAATTCTTTGGGCAACAAATAATGACGCCACGTCTCCAAACAACGTATAAGTGCATACAATTCCTTATCATACGTGGAGTAATTCAAAACAGGCCCAACAATTTTCTTACTAAAGTATGCAACATCTTGCATCAAAACACCACCAATGCCTATACCACTAGCATCACATTCAAGCTCAAAAATCTTATCAAAATTAGGTAAGTGCAGCAATGGTGCATGTGTAAGTTTATCCTTCAAAGCATCAAAAGACTCATGATGTACCTTACCCCAATGGAAATCAACGCCCTTCTTTGTCAACTCATGCAAAGGTGCAGCAATGGTGCTGAAATCTTTGACAAAGCGGCGGTAGAAACCTGCAGGACCAAGAAAACTCCTCACCCGTGTGATAGTTTTTGGTACAGGCCAGCTCTTTATGGCTTCAATCTTCACCTCATCCACCTCAATTCCCTGTGGAGTCACAACATAGCCAAGAAAAGAGACTCGATCCGTGCAAAAGGTGCACTTCTCAAGGTTACCAAATAAACGTGCATCTCGTAAAGCATCAAAAACAGCACGCAAATGATGCATATGTTCATCTATAGATTTGCTATAAATCAATATATCATCAAAGTAAACTACCACAAATTTGCCAATGAAAGCTCTTAAAACCTCATTCATCAAGCGCATGAAAGTACTAGGTGCATTAGTTAAACCAAAAGGCATTACTAACCACTCATATAATCCAAATTTGGTTTTGAAAGCTGTTTTCCATTCGTCTCCAAGTTTCATTCTAATTTGATGGTAGCCACTACGCAAATCAATTTTAGTGAAAATTATAGCACCACATAACTCATTAAGCATGTCGTCTAGCCTAGGAATAGGATGATGATAGCTAATAGTAATATTATTAATGGCTCTACAATCTACACACATACGCCAAGTACCATCTTTCTTAGGAACCAAAAGTACAGGGACAACACAAGGACTAAGTGATTGACGAACATACCCATGATCCAAAAGGTCTTGAACTTGTCGGTGTATCTCCTTAGTCTCCTCAGGGTTGGTCCTATAAGCAGCACGGTTTGGCAAAGTAGCACCCAGAATCAAAATCAATTTGATGCTCAATTCCTCTCAAAGGTGGCAATCCCGGGGGTATCTCAGCTGGAAAAACATCCTCATACTCCTGCAAAAGGTTAGTGACAGCAGGAGACAAAGCACTAGAAGAATATCATTAAGTGAAAACAAAGCTTCTTTGCATATCAAAGAATAGCAAATATCATCTTTATCAGAAATTTTAGCAAGCTCAGATTTTGTTGCAAGACATGAACGACCTTGTAATTTAATTCCAGCACCCTTAGAACTTGAAGAATCATTAACATTACTAGGTGTAGAATTAGAATTAATAGGTTGTTGAATTTCAGGACCTTTATTTTTCAAACTAGCAGCTCTTTCTAAATCAGCTTGTACAATTTCAGCAGGGGTCATTGGTAACAAAGTAATTTTAGTTCCTTTATGCATAAAAGTGTAATTATTACTTCTACCATGGTGTACAACATCATTATCAAATTCCCAAGGTCTACCCAATAAAAGTGAACATGCTTGCATGGGTACAACATCACAATCAACAGAATCCACATAAGAACCAATGGAAAAAGGAACTCTGCAAGTTTGTATTACCTTAGCTTTTCCAGAGTCGTTTAACCACTGAATGTAGTACGGATGTGGATGTGGGCGTGTGGTCAAAGCAAGCTTGTTGATCACATCAGAACTCACCAAGTTATTGCAGCTCCCTCCATCAATGATGACACATGCTCGGCGGTTCTTGATGATGAAGAAAATCTGGAACAAGTTGTGGCGCTGCATCGTCGTGGGCTGATGAACTTGAGTACTAAGGACACGTTGAACAATAATGTTCATGTATCCCGTGGTGTCTCCGCCTCTAAGGACAAGGTCACTGCTGGTGGCAGCGACGTCCTCCTCCTCATCCTCCACGTCGGAGGTGCTCATGTAACCGCCATCATCTGTTGCCACATATGCCCGCCTACATGGACAATCTTTCTGCACATGACCAAGTCCATGGCAGCGGTGGCACTGAATCCCTGTAGTGCGCCCCGTCGAAGCAATAGAGGAGGCACTACTAGCTGGTACCTGCACAGAAGTTTTACCTGAGCGCACAGAAGGTGCAGGGGCTGATCTTGGGGCTGCAGAAACAACACTAGTTCCCTTGGTAGCTGCTGGTGGGGGCGGCCGGAAAGATGGCCTGGGCAGCCCCAAAGTCCCCGTCGAGCGTGGGGGGTAGGAGTTCCTTGACTTGCTGTACTCCTCAAAAGCATGGAAAAGTCCCTGTGATTCTTTCTCTGCAAGCATAGCATACTGGAAACACTGGGTGAGGGTATAATATTCTTTATAATCAAGAATGTCCTAAATTTCTTTTTGTAAACCAGAATAAAAGTGACAAATCTGATCCTCTACTTTTTCAACTACGGCACAACGAAACAAACCCTTCTGAAGCTCACTAAAGTACTCCTGAACAGTTTTATCTCCTTGTTCTAAAAGCTGCAGTTTATTACGAATCTCTCTATAAAAAGAAGGAGGAACAAAACGATCACGCATTGCTACCTTATGTTCTTCCCAAGTAGTAGGCAAATCAGTTTTAGCAGCTAGACCACTCCACCAAACAATAGCAAAGTCCTTAAACTCACTAGTAGCTTGTCTAACTCTATGTTGTTCAGGAACAAGGTGGGCATTAAATTTTTGTTCTACAGTCATCTCCCAATCAAGATAAACATCACCATCATACTGACCCGAAAATGAAGGAATTGAAAACTTAATTTTAGCATACGGGCCATCTGGAGCATAGTTACCGTGTGGACGACGATTGTAGTTATGGAAACCACCCATACCTTGAGTATTATGGTGCAAACGACGTCGTAATCTTGCGGTCCTTGTAGCTTACCTATCCACGGTGCCATCAGCCTTATACACCGTGTCTTCATCATGGACGTCATCAACGTCGTGGTTATTGGTGTTCATATCATTGGTCTTGGGGGAGGTCTCCAACGCGACAACCTGATCGGTTAACTTAGAAACCTGCTTCTCCAACCGCTCGATGCTTTCTCCGATGTGAAGCTTGCTGACCGCATCAGTAATGGCTCTGGTGATCGTCTCTGCCAAATCACTCTGAGCAGCCTGCAAAGCGTTCTGGAGCTGCTCTTGGCTCACGCACTCAGCAAATTGTGAGGGGGAAGCCATCTCTCCGTCGTCACTTCCGGCCATCACAAACACCAAAACAGGAAACAAACAGTGATAGTTATCCCTACAAAACAACTAAGCAGTGGTGCCTCTCAACACAGCCAAAGGAAACTCCTTATAAAGCTCTTGCAAAGTTCTGAAAAGCAAAGCAAAGGATACCAGGGAGGTGTGTTCCACGACTGCAAGGGTCACAAAAGAACCTATGTGCTGTTCAAAAGAAAGATGTAGAGCTAGGAAGGCCAAATATATATATGTGAGTGGAACACAAATCAAAAACAGATAGTAAAGCTGAATAAGTGCCCAAGTAACTTGTCCCTAGCTGTCGGTCTAAGTATGTCCTAGAACAGTGGTGATAGCAAAGTAGAAACAAGGAGACAAAGGCACACAGGCGATAACAGGGCGCTAAGTGCAAAACAGCCAAATCCAGAAATTTCAGGGGGCTAGATGTAGCACTAGTAGAAATCCCAAATTTCTTTTTTTTTGATTTTATTTTTTTGATATTTTTCTCCAACTTACCAACAATGGGGGAGAATCCACAAAAAATTTCAGCTCAAATAGAGGTAGGATGTGGCCTACAGAAAATCTTGAAGTTATAGAAAACGTCGGGTTTAAACTTAAATCAATTTTTTCTTTATCTTCCCGATTTTTTTTTGAATTTTTTGACAAGGGCACACAGGGCACAGCCTACTGGGGATATGCTCAACATTGAGTCAAGAATCTCCTGTAAAAATTTCAGCCAAAACAGACAACCGAGCGAAAAGTTATGCCCGTTTTACCGAAGGGGGGTCGGAGTCGGTTTTTCAGAAACCCGACTCGGGTTAGGGGTCGGGTTTGGAATCGGGTAAGATTTTTTTTTTGGTGGCGTGGATGCAGTGGAAAGTGGAATTTGTGGTGATTGGTCTGAGGTGTTTGAAGGTGGGTTTAGGGTGGGATTAGGGTGGGTGTATCGATCAATCAACCCTAGCACACAAAGCCGATAGAACAAAGGATGGTGAAGGGGATGGCGGTTAGGGTGACAAGGGAAACACTACTGATGACAAAAACACAAACTAAACCAGCGACTAAATAAGAACTAGGGCACAAACTCAACACTACGGACTCTGAAATTGAAATATGCAAAGGCTAAACACGTGGTTATGGGCTTAGGGGAATTTTTTTTTGGCTTTTCTATGGATGATAGGATGAATACAAAAACAAAATTAATTAAGGGTAGTGTGAACCTGACGGTGCACCTGAAGGTCTGATACCACTTGATTTGGACAAGGGTTCCCGATCTTCCGAAAGGATCGAGATACGTTGATTTGGTCGGAGGCGACACACAAATCGATTCGGCTTCAGAACAGCACGTTCTAAACCTCGCAATCACAGCACGTTGTCTCCTCTGGTTATCAACCGTCCTAAAACGATTGACCTTGCCGAGAAGGCTAATCCCTGCCTGCGAATCAAGAACACAAGCAAGAACAAAGAACAAGACAACACAATTACAGATGTATTATGAATCTCACGAAGTTGGGGTGTCATAAACCGTGATGACGGCGAAACTGTTATGAACAGAATAATCTAAGCAAAACCCGAACCCTAATAGTGCAGCGGCGGCTGTATACAAAGACCCTAGGGTCGTGCAAGACCCTCTGAACGTGCCCCTAATTGGGGTCAACTAGATTCAAAGCCCAAAGGCCAAAAACAGGCGACGCAACACCGAAACATATTATAGACTCTCTCTTGTTTCGACGATTCCCGATGACTCCGGATGAATTTTGATATGAGACCGGTGGCATTGGTAAGGTCTTTTTCTTATCTTTCCGTGCATATGTAGAACATCCAAATCCAAAACAGACTCGAAGTCGGTTTTGGTTGGGCCTCCACCTTGGCTTCCATGTCCTTGCTGGTCCTCCACGTCTCCATGTCCTTCTCCCATCATCTCCTGATCCTCTCCACGGTTCCTAATTACAATATAATCATTAGGTAGCAAACCATTCTCAAAAGTGACATATAATGAAGAATGTAGGAACGAGCTCACCTCTAAATTTAGTCGTCGTGCACGAGCTCTAGTCATTGGACCTTGCAAGTCCAGAATTGCAGGAGTGTTGCATGTATCCTTAGGAGTGATGTCCTCATTAGCATTCTAGAAAGCATGCGGTGAGGCCGACACCGACATAAAGTGAAATTCAAAGAGTAGAATAGTATATAATTTTACAAAAAATAAATACTTCCCTATGGTTGAGATACCGCCCCAAGTACCTCCTACTGCTAGCATGTTACATTCAATACAACGTCAAACTCCATCGCTGTGGAGGACTCGCCCATCGTATCATGAACCGCACCTAGACTACCGAGTTTACGGATATACAAGGAACCATGCAAGGTAACCCACATCCCTTGTCCACGCGGTTCAGCACACCGTGGCTGTAAGCACATGAAAAATGAGACCTATATCGTAAAACGAGCATAACTTTTGCATCCATTGTCTGATCAGGGAATACTTTTTTTTTCTAGAAAGCTTGCGGCGAGATGAACACGGACAAAAAGTGAAATTCAAAGAGTAGAATAGTATATAATTTTTTTCAAAATAAATACTTTCCTATAGTTAAGATATCGCCCCAAATACCTCCTACTGCCAGCATGTTACATTCAATACAGCGATGAACTCCATCGTGGTGGAGGACTCGCCTACCGTATCATGAACTGCGCCTAGACTACCAAGTTTATGGGTACACAAGGAACCATGGAAGGTAACCACATCCCTCGACCATGCGGTTCAGCACACTGTGGGTATAAGCACATGAAAAATGAGACCTATAACCAAAAACGAGTGTAACTTTTGCATCCGTTGTTTGTTAGGGGCATACTTTTTTTCTAGAAAACTTGCGGCGAGGCCAACACCGACAAAAAGCGAAATTCAAAGAGTAGAATAGTATATAATTTTACAAAAAATAAATACATCCCTATGGTTGAGATACAGCCCTGAGTACCTCCTACTGCTAGCATGTTATATTCAATACAGTGTCGAAGTCCAACGCTATGGAGGACTCGTCCACCGTATCATGAACTGCGCCTAGACTACTGAGTTTATGGGTACACAAGGAACCATGGAAGGTAACCCACATCCCTCGGCCACGCGGTTCAGCACATCGTGGGTGTAAGCACATGAAAAATGAGACCTATAACCTAAAACGAGCGTAACTTTTGCGTTTGTTGTCTGTTAGGGGCATACTTTTTTTTCTAGAAAGCTTACGGTGAGGCCAACACCAACAGAAAGCGAAATTCAAAGAGTAGAATATTATATAATTTTATAAAAAATAAATACTTCGCTATGGTTGAGATACCGCCCCGAGTACCTCCTACTGCTTGCATGTTACATTCAATACAACGTCAAACTCCATCGCTGTGGAGGACTCGCCCACCGTATCATGAACCGTGCCTAGACTACCGAGTTTACGCGTATACAAGGAACCATGAAAGGTAACCCACATCCCTCGTCCACATGGTTCAGCACACTGTGGGTGTAAGTTCATGAAAAATGAGACCTATAACCTAAAATGAGCATAACTTTTGCATCCGTTGTCCTGTCGGGGCATACCTTTTTTTCTAGAAAGCTTACAACGAGGTTCAGAACACCGTGGATGTAAGCACAAGAAAAAGGAGACATGTAACCTAAAATGAGCATAACTTTTGCATCCATTTTCCGATTGGGGCATACTTTTTTTTTCTAGAAAGCTTGTGACGAGACCAACACCGACAAAAAGCGAAATTCAAAGAGTAGAATAGTATATAATTTTTTTCAAAATAAATACTTTCCTATAGTTAAGATATCGCCCCGAATACCTCCTACTGCCAGCATGTTACATTCAATACAGCAATGAACTCCGTCGTGGTGGAGAACTCACCTACCGTATCATGAACTGCGCCTAGACTACCGAGTTTATGGGTACACAAGGAACCATGGAAGGTAACCCACATCCCTTGACCACGCGGTTCAGCACACTGTGGGTATAAGCACATGAAAAATGAGACCTATAATCAAAAACGAGTGTAACTTTTGCATCCGTTGTTTGTTAGGGGCATACTTTTTTTCTAGAAAGATTGCGGCGAGGCCAAGACCGACAAAAAGAGAAATTCAAAGAGTAGAGCAGTATATAATTTTACAAAAAATAAATACATCCCTATGGTTGAGATACAGCCCTGAGTACCTCCTACTGCTAGCATGTTACATTCAATACAGTGTCGAACTCCATCATTGTGGAGGACTCGTCCACCGTATCATGAACTGCGCTTAGACTACTGAGTTTATGGGTACACAAGGAACCATGGAAGATAACCCACATCCCTCGGCCACGCGGTTCAGCACATCGTGGGTGTAAGCACATGAAAAATGAGACCTATAACCTAAAACGAGCGTAATTTTTGCGTTTGTTGTCTGTTAGGGGCAAACTTTTTTATTCTAGAAAGCTTGCGGTGAGGCCAACACCAACAGAAAGCGAAATTCAAAGAGTAGAATATTATATAATTTTATAAAAAATAAATACTTCCCTATGATTGAGATACCGCCCCGAGTACCTCCTACTGCTTGCATGTTACATTCAATACAACGTCAAACTCCATCGCTGTGGAGGACTCGCCCACCGTATCATGAACCGTGCCTAGACTACCGAGTTTACGCGTATACAAGGAACCATGAAAGGTAACCCACATCCCTCGTCCACGTGGTTCAGCACACTGTGGGTGTAAGTTCATGAAAAATGAGACCTATAACCTAAAATGAGCATAACTTTTGCATCCGTTGTCCTGTCGGGGCATACCTTTTTTTCTAGAAAGCTTACAACGAGGTTCAGAACACCGTGGATGTAAGCACAAGAAAAAGGAGACATGTAACCTAAAATGAGCATAACTTTTGCATCCATTTTCCGATTGGGGCATACTTTTTTTTTCTAGAAAGCTTGCGACGAGACCAACACCGACAAAAAGCGAAATTCAAAGAGTAGAATAGTATATAATTTTTTTCAAAATAAATACTTCCCTATGGTTAAGATACCGCCCTGAATACCTCCTACTGCCAGCATGTTAAATTAAATACAGCACCGAACTCCGTCATGGTGGAGGACTCGCCTACCGTATCATGAACCGCGCCTAGACTACCGAGTTTATGGGTACACAAGGAACCATGGAAGGTAACCCACATGCCTCAGCCACGCGGTTCAGCACACCGTGGGTATAAACACATGAAAAATGAGACATATAACCTAAAATGAGCATAACTTTTGCGTCCTTTGTCTATTAGGGGCATACTTTTTCTTCTAGAAAGCTTGCGGCGAGGCCGACAGCGACATAAAGCGAATTCAGAGAGTAGAATAGTATATAATTTTACAAAAAATAAATACTTCCCTATGGTTGAGATATCGCCCCAAGTACCTCCTACTGCTAGCATGTTACATTCAATACAACGTCAAACTCCATCGTTGTGGAGGGCTCGCCCATCGTATCATGAACCGCACCTAGACTACCGAGTTTACGAGTATACAAGGAACCATGCAAGGTAACCCACATCCCTTGTCCACGCGGTTCAGCACACCGTGGGTGTAAGCACATATAAAATGAGACCTATAACCTAAAATGAGCATAACTTTTGCATCCGTTGTCCTATTGGGGCATACTTTTTTTTTCTAGAAACCTTCCGGCAAGGCCAACACCGACAATAAGCGAAATTCAAAGAGAGAATAGTATATAACTTTTCTCAAAATAAATACTTTCCTATGGTTAAGATACTGCCCTGAATACCTCCTACTGCACGCATGTTACATTCAATACAGCGTCAAACTCCATCGTGGTGGAGGACTAGCCCACCGTATCATTAGCCGCACCTAGACTACCGAGTTTATGGGTACACAAGGAACCATGGAAGGTAACCCGCATCCCTCAATCATGCGGTTCAGCACACCGTGGGTGTAAGCACATGAAAAATGAGACCTATATCGTAAAACGAGCATAACTTTTGCATCCGTTGTCTGATCAGGGAATACTTTTTTTTCTAGAAAGCTTGCGGCGAGGCGAACACCGACAAAAAGCGAAATTCAAAGAGTAGAATAGTATATAATTTTTTTCAAAATAAATACTTTCCTATAGTTAAGATATCGCCCCGAATACCTCCTACTGCCAGCATGTTACATTCAATACAGCAATGAACTCCGTCGTGGTGGAGAACTCACCTACCGTATCATGAACTGCGCCTAGACTACCGAGTTTATGGGTACACAAGGAACCATGGAAGGTAACCCACATCCCTTGACCACGCGGTTCAGCACACTGTGGGTATAAGCACATGAAAAATGAGACCTACAATCAAAAACGAGTGTAACTTTTGCATCCGTTGTTTGTTAGGGGCATACTTTTTTTCTAGAAAGCTTGCGGCGAGGCCAAGACCGACAAAAAGAGAAATTCAAAGAGTAGAGCAGTATATAATTTTACAAAAAATAAATACATCCCTATGGTTGAGATACAGCCCTGAGTACCTCCTACTGCTAGCATGTTACATTCAATACAGTGTCGAACTCCATCATTGTGGAGGACTCGTCCACCGTATCATGAACTGCGCTTAGACTACTGAGTTTATGGGTACACAAGGAACCATGGAAGGTAACCCACATCCCTCGGCCACGCGGTTCAGCACATCGTGGGTGTAAGCACATGAAAAATGAGACCTATAACCTAAAACGAGCGTAATTTTTGCGTTTGTTGTCTGTTAGGGGCAAACTTTTTTATTCTAGAAAGCTTGCGGTGAGGCCAACACCAACAGAAAGCGAAATTCAAAGAGTAGAATATTATATAATTTTATAAAAAATAAATACTTCCCTATGATTGAGATACCGCCCCGAGTACCTCCTACTGCTTGAATGTTACATTTAATACAACGTCAAACTCCATCGCTGTGGAGGACTCGCCCACCGTATCATGAACCGTGCCTAGACTACCAGTTTACGGGTATACAAGGAACCATGGAAGGTAACCCACATCCCTCGTCCACGCGGTTCAGCACACTGTGGGTGTAAGCACATGAAAAATGAGACCTATAACCTAAAACGAGCATAACTTTTGCATCCGTTGTCCTATCAGGGCATACCTTTTTTTCTAGAAAGCTTACAACGAGGTTCAGCACACCGTGGATGTAAGCACAAGAAAAAGGAGACATGTAACCTAAAATGAGCATAACTTTTGCATCCGTTGTCTGATCAGGGAATACTTTTTTTTTTGAGAAAGCTTGCGGCGAGGCGAACACCGACAAAAAGCAAAATTCAAAGAGTAGAATAGTATATAATTTTTTTCAAAATAAATACTTTCCTATAGTTAAGATATCGCCCCGAATACCTCCTACTGCCAGCATGTTACATTCAATACAGCAATGAACTCCGTCGTGGAGGAGGACTCACCTACCGTGTCATGAACTGCGCCTAGACTACCGAGTTTATGGGTACACAAGGAACCATGGAAGGTAACCCACATCCCTTGACCACGTGGTTCAGCACACTGTGGGTATAAGCACATGAAAATGAGACCTATAACAAAAAATGAGTGTAACTTTTGCATCCGTTGTTTGTTAGGGGCATACTTTTTTTCTAGAAAGCTTGCGGCGAGGCCAAGACCGACAAAAAGAGAAATTCAAAGAGTAGAGCAGTATATAATTTTACAAAAAATAAATACATCCCTATGGTTGAGATACAGCCCTGAGTACCTCCTACTGCTAGCATGTTACATTCAATACAGTGTCGAACTCCATCATTGTGGAGGACTCGTCCACCGTATCATGAACTGCGCTTAGACTACTGAGTTTATGGGTACACAAGGAACCATGGAAGGTAACCCACATCCCTCGGCCACGCGGTTCAGCACATCGTGGGTGTAAGCACATGAAAAATGAGACCTATAACCTAAAACGAGCGTAATTTTTGCGTTTGTTGTCTGTTAGGGGCAAACTTTTTTATTCTAGAAAGCTTGCGGTGAGGCCAACACCAACAGAAAGCGAAATTCAAAGAGTAGAATATTATATAATTTTATAAAAAATAAATACTTCCCTATGATTGAGATACCGCCCCGAGTACCTCCTACTGCTTGAATGTTACATTTAATACAACGTCAAACTCCATCGCTGTGGAGGACTCGCCCACCGTATCATGAACCGTGCCTAGACTACCAGTTTATGGGTACACAAGGAACCATGGAAGGTAACCCACATCCCTTGACCACGTGGTTCAGCACACTGTGGGTATAAGCACATGAAAATGAGACCTATAACAAAAAATGAGTGTAACTTTTGCATCCGTTGTTTGTTAGGGGCATACTTTTTTTCTAGAAAGCTTGCGGCGAGGCCAAGACCGACAAAAAGAGAAATTCAAAGAGTAGAGCAGTATATAATTTTACAAAAAATAAATACATCCCTATGGTTGAGATACAGCCCTGAGTACCTCCTACTGCTAGCATGTTACATTCAATACAGTGTCGAACTCCATCATTGTGGAGGACTCGTCCACCGTATCATGAACTGCGCTTAGACTACTGAGTTTATGGGTACACAAGGAACCATGGAAGGTAACCCACATCCCTCGGCCACGCGGTTCAGCACATCGTGGGTGTAAGCACATGAAAAATGAGACCTATAACCTAAAACGAGCGTAATTTTTGCGTTTGTTGTCTGTTAGGGGCAAACTTTTTTATTCTAGAAAGCTTGCGGTGAGGCCAACACCAACAGAAAGCGAAATTCAAAGAGTAGAATATTATATAATTTTATAAAAAATAAATACTTCCCTATGATTGAGATACCGCCCCGAGTACCTCCTACTGCTTGAATGTTACATTTAATACAACGTCAAACTCCATCGCTGTGGAGGACTCGCCCACCGTATCATGAACCGTGCCTAGACTACCAGTTTACGGGTATACAAGGAACCATGGAAGGTAACCCACATCCCTCGTCCACGCGGTTCAGCACACTGTGGGTGTAAGCACATGAAAAATGAGACCTATAACCTAAAACGAGCATAACTTTTGCATCCGTTGTCCTATCGGGGCATACCTTTTTTTCTAGAAAGCTTACAACGAGGTTCAGCACACCGTGGATGTAAGCACAAGAAAAAGGAGACATGTAACCTAAAATGAGCATAACTGTTGCATCCGTTGTCTGATCAGGGAATACTTTTTTTTTTTGAGAAAGCTTGCGGCGAGGCGAACACCGACAAAAAGAAAAATTCAAAGAGTAGAATAGTATATAATTTTTTTCAAAATAAATACTTTCCTATAGTTAAGATATCGCCCCGAATACCTCCTACTGCCAGCATGTTACATTCAATACAGCAATGAACTCCGTCGTGGAGGAGGACTCACCTACCGTGTCATGAACTGTGCCTAGACTACCGAGTTTATGGGTACACAAGGAACCATGGAAGGTAACCCACATCCCTTGACCACGTGGTTCAGCACACTGTGGGTATAAGCACATGAAAATGAGACCTATAACAAAAAATGAGTGTAACTTTTGCATCCGTTGTTTGTTAGGGGCATACTTTTTTTCTAGAAAGCTTGCGGCGAGGCCAAGACCGACAAAAAGAGAAATTCAAAGAGTAGAGCAGTATATAATTTTACAAAAAATAAATACATCCCTATGGTTGAGATACAGCCCTGAGTACCTCCTACTGCTAGCATGTTACATTCAATACAGTGTCGAACTCCATCATTGTGGAGGACTCGTCCACCGTATCATGAACTGCGCTTAGACTACTGAGTTTATGGGTACACAAGGAACCATGGAAGGTAACCCACATCCCTCGGCCACGCGGTTCAGCACATCGTGGGTGTAAGCACATGAAAAATGAGACCTATAACCTAAAACGAGCGTAATTTTTGCGTTTGTTGTCTGTTAGGGGCAAACTTTTTTATTCTAGAAAGCTTGCGGTGAGGCCAACACCAACAGAAAGCGAAATTCAAAGAGTAGAATATTATATAATTTTATAAAAAATAAATACTTCCCTATGATTGAGATACCGCCCCGAGTACCTCCTACTGCTTGAATGTTACATTTAATACAACGTCAAACTCCATCGCTGTGGAGGACTCGCCCACCGTATCATGAACCGTGCCTAGACTACCAGTTTACGGGTATACAAGGAACCATGGAAGGTAACCCACATCCCTCGTCCACACGGTTCAGCACACTGTGGGTGTAAGCACATGAAAAATGAGACCTATAACCTAAAACAAGCATAACTTTTGCATCCGTTGTCCTATCGGGGCATACCTTTTTTTCTAGAAAGCTTACAACGAGGTTCAGCACACCGTGGATGTAAGCACAAGAAAAAGGAGACATGTAACCTAAAATGAGCATAACTTTTGCATCCGTTGTCTGATCAGGGAATACTTTTTTTTTTGAGAAAGCTTGCGGCGAGGCGAACACCGACAAAAAGCAAAATTCAAAGAGTAGAATAGTATATAATTTTTTTCAAAATAAATACTTTCCTATAGTTAAGATATCGCCCCGAATACCTCCTACTGCCAGCATGTTACATTCAATACAGCAATGAACTCCGTCGTGGAGGAGGACTCACCTACCGTGTCATGAACTGTGCCTAGACTACCGAGTTTATGGGTACACAAGGAACCATGGAAGGTAACCCACATCCCTTGACCACGTGGTTCAGCACACTGTGGGTATAAGCACATGAAAATGATACCTATAACAAAAAATGAGTGTAACTTTTGCATTCGTTGTTTGTTAGGGGCATACTTTTTTTCTAGAAAGCTTGCGGCGAGGCCAAGACCGACAAAAAGAGAAATTCAAAGAGTAGAGCAGTATATAATTTTACAAAAAATAAATACATCCCTATGGTTGAGATACAGCCCTGAGTACCTCCTACTGCTAGCATGTTACATTCAATACAGTGTCGAAGTCCATCGCTGTGGAGGACTCGTCCACCGTATCATGAACTGCGCCTAGACTACTGAGTTTATGGGTATACAAGGAACCATGGAAGGTAACCCACATCCCTCGGCCACGCGGTTCAGCACATCGTGGGTGTAAGCACATGAAAAATGAGACCTATAACCTAAAACGAGCGTAACTTTTGCGTTTGTTGTCTGTTAGGGGCATACTTTTTTTTAGAAAGCTTGCGGTGAGGCCAACACCAACAGAAAACGAAATTCAAAGAGAAGAATATTATATAATTTTATAAAAAATAAATACTTCCCTATGGTTGAGATACCGCCCCGAGTACCTCCTACTGCTTGCATGTTACATTCAATACAACGTCAAACTCCATCGCTGTGGAGGACTCGCCCACCGTATCATGAACCGGGCCTAGACTACCAGTTTACGGGTATACAAGGAACCATGGAAGGTAACCCACATCCCTCGTCCACGCGGTTCAGCACACTGTGGGTGTAAGCACATGAAAAATGAGACCTATAACCTAAAACGAGCATAACTTTTGCATCCATTGTCCTATCGGGGCATACGTTTTTTCTAGAAAGCTTGCGGCGAGGCCAACACCGACAATAAGTGAAATTCAAAGAGTAGAATTGTATATAATTTTTTTCAAAATAAATACTTTCCTATGGTTAAGATAACGCCCCGAATACCTCCTACTGCCAGCATGTTACATTCAATACAGCGTCAAACTCCAACGTGGTGGAGGACTCGCCCACCATATCATGAACCGCGCCTAGACTACCGAGTTTATGGGTACACAAGGAACCATGGAAGGTAACCCACATCCCTCGGCCATGCGGTTCAGCACACCATGGGTATAAGTACTTGTAAAATGAGACCTATGACCTAAAACGAGCGTATCTTTTGTGTCCGTTGTCTGTTAGGGCATACTTTTTTTCTAGAAATCTTGCGGCGAGGCTAACACCGATAGAAAACGTAATTCAAAGAGTAGAATAGTATATAATTTTACAAAAAATAAATACTTCAATATGGTTGAGATACCGCCCAGAGTACCTCCTACTACTAGCATGTTACATTCAATACAACGTCGAACTCCATCGCTGTGGAGGACTCGCCCACCGTATCATGAACCGTGCCTAGGCTACCGAGTTTACGGGTATACAAGGAACCATGGAAGGTAACCCACATCCCTCGGCCACGCGGTTCAGCACACCGTGGGTGTAAGCACATGAAAAATGAGACCTGTAACCTAAATTGAGCCAAACTTTTGCATCCGTTGTCCGATCAGGGGATACTTATTTTTTATAGAAAGCTTGCGGCGAGGCCAACACCGACAAAAAGAAAAATTCAAAGAGTAGAATAGTATATAATTTTACAAAAAATAAATACATCCCTATGGTTGAGATACAGCCCTGAGTACCTCCTACTGCTAGCAAGTTACATTCAATACAATGTCGAACTACATCGGTGTGGAGGACTCGCCCACGTATCATGAACCGCGCCTAGACTACCGAGTTTACGGGAATACAAGGAACCAAGGAAGGTAATCCACATCCCTCGTCCACGTGGTTCAGCACACTCTGGGTGTAAGCACATGAAAAACGAGGCCTATAACCTAAAATGAGCATAACTTTTGCATCCGTTGTCCTATCGGGACATACTTTTTTTTCTAGAAAGCTTGCGGCGAGGCCAACATCGACAATAAGCAAAATTCAAAGAGTAGAATAGTATATGATTTCTTTCAAAATAAATACTTTCCTATGGTTAAGATACCGCCCCGAATACCTCCTACTGCCAGCATGTTACATTCAGTACAGGGGCGAACTCCATCGTGGTGGAGGACTCGCCCACCGTATCATGAACCGCGCGTTTATGGGTACACAAGGAACCATGGAAGGTAACCAGCATCCCTTGGCCACGTGGTTCAGCACACCTTGGGTGTAAGCATATGAAAAATGAGACCTATAACCTAAAACAAGCATAACTTTTGCATCCGTTGTCCGATCGGGGCATACTTTTTTTTTCTAGAAAGCTTGCGGCAAGGCCAACAGCGACAAAAAGTGAAACTCAAAGAGTAAAATAGTATATAATTTTTTCAAAATAAATACTTCCCTATTGTTAAGATACCACCCCGAATATCTCCTACTGCTAGCATGTTACATTCAATACAGCAATAACTCCGTCGTGGTGGAGGACTCACCTACCGTATCATGAACCGCGCCTAGACTACCAAGTTTATGGGTACAGAAGGAACCATTGAAGGTAACCCACATCCCTCGGCCACGCGGTTCAGCACACCGTGGGTATAAGCACTTGTAAAATGAGACCTATGACCTAAAACGAGCGTAACTTTTGCGTCCGTTGTCTGTTAGGGCATACTTTTTTTCTAGAAATCTTGCGGCGAGGCCAACACCGATAGAAAACGAAACTCAAAGAGTAGAATAGTATATAATTTTACAAAAAATAAATACTTCCATATGGTTGAGATACCGCCCAGAGTACCTCTTACTGCTAGCATGTTACATTCAATACAACATCGAACACCATCGCTGTGGAGGACTCGCCCACCGTATCATGAACCGCGCCTAGGCTACCGAGTTTACGGGTATACAAGGAACCATGGAAGGTAACCTAGATCCCTCGGCCACGCTGATTCAGCACATCGTGGGTGTAAGCACATGAAAAATAAGACCTATAACCTAAAATGAGCATAACTTTTGCATCCGTTGTCCGATCAGGGGATACTTATTTTTTCTAGAAAGCTTGCAGCGAGGCCAACACCGACAAAAAGAAAAATTCAAAGACTAGAATAGTATATAATTTTACAAAAAATAAATACATCCCTATGGTTGAGATACAGCCCAGAATACCTCCTACTGCTAGCATGTTACATTCAATACAGCGTCGAACTCCATCGCTGTGGAGGACTCGCCCACCTGTATCATGAACTGCGCCTAGTCTACCGAGCTTATGGGTACACAAGGAACCATCGAAGGTAACCCACATCCCTCGGCCACGCGGTTCAGCACATCGTGGGTGTAAGCACATGAAAAATGAGACCGATAACCTAAAACGAGCGTAACTTTTGCGTCCGTTGTCTGTTACGGGCAGTACCTTTTTTCTAGAAAGCATGCGGTGAGGCCAACACCGACAGAAAGAGAAATTCAAAGAGTAGAATAGTATATAATTTTACAAAAAAGAAATACTTCCCTATGGTTGAGATACCGCCCCGAGTACCTCCTACTGCTTGCATGTTACATTCAATACAACGTCAAACTCCATCGCTGTGGAGGAGTCGCCCACGTATCATGAACCGCGCCTAGACTACCTAGTTTACGGGTATACAAGGAACCAAGGAAGGTAATCCACATCCCTCGTCCACGTGGTTCAGCACACTATGGGTGTAAGCACATGAAAAACGATGCCTATAACCTAAAATGAGCATAACTTTTGCATCCATTGTCCTATCGGGGCATACTTTTTTTCCTAGAAAGCTTGCGGCGAGGCCAACATCGACAATAAGAAAAATTCAAAGAGTAGAATAGTATATAATTTCTTTCAAAATAAATACTTTCCTATGGTTAAGATACCGCCCCGAATACCTCCTACTGCAAGCATGTTACATTCAATACAGGGTCGAACGCCATCGTGGTGGAGGACTCGCCCACCGTATCATGAACCGCGCGTTTATGGGTACACAAGGAACCATGGAAGGTAACCAGGATCCGTTGGCCACGTGGTTCAGCACACCATGGGTGTAAGCACATGAAAAATGAGACCTATAACCTAAAACAAGCATAACTTTTGCATCCGTTGTCCGATCGGGGCATACTTTTTTTTCTAGAAAGCTTGCGGCAAGGCCAACAGCGACAAAAAGTGAAACTCAAAGAGCAAAATAGTATATAATTTTTTCAAAATAAATACTTCCCTATAGTTAAGATACCACCCCGAATATCTCCTACTGCTAGCATGTTACATTCAATACAGCAATGAACTCCGTCGTGGTGGAGGACTCACCTACCGTATCATGAACCGCGTCTAGACTACCAAGTTTATGGGTACACAAGGAACCATTGAAGGTAACCCACATCCCTCGGCCACGTGGTTCAGCACACCGTGGGTATAAGCACTTGTAAAATGAGACCTATGACCTAAAACGAGCGTAACTTTTATGTCCGTTGTCTGTTAGGGCATACTTTTTTTCTAGAAATCTTGCGGCGAGGCCAACACCAATAGAAAACGAAACTCAAAGAGTAGAATAGTATATAATTTTAGAAAAAATAAATACTTCCATATGGTTGAGATACCGCCCCGAGTACCTCTTACTGCTAGCATGTTACGTTCAATACAACGTCGAACTCCATCGCTGTGGAGGACTCGCCCACCGTATCATGAACCGCGCCTAGGCTACCGAGTTTACGGGTATACAAGGAACTATGGAAGGTAACCTAGATCCCTCGGCCACGCCGTTCAGCACACCGTGGGTGTAAGCACATGAAAAATAAGACCTATAACCTAAAATGAGCATAACTTTTGCATCCGTTATCCGATCAGGGGATACTTATTTTTTCTAGAAAGCTTGCGGCGAGGCCAACACAGACAAAAAGAAAAATTCAAAGAGTAGAATAGTATATAACTTTACAAAAAATAAATACATCCCTATGGTTGAGATACAGCCCAGAGTACCTCCTACTGCTAGCATGTTACATTCAATACAGCGTCGAACTCCATCGCTGTGGAGGACTCGCCCACCGTATCATGAACTGCGCCTAGTCTACCGAGCTTATGGGTACACAAGGAACCATCGAAGGTAACCCACATCCCTCGGCCACGCGGTTCAGCACATCGTGGGTGTAAGCACATGAAAAATGAGACCGATAACCTAAAACGAGCGTAACTTTTGCGTCCGTTGTCTGTTAGGGGCATACTTTTTTTCTAGAAAGCATGCGGTGAGGCCAACACCGACACAAAGAGAAATTCAAAGACTAGAATAGTATATAATTTTACAAAAAAGAAATACTTCCCTATGGTTGAGATACCGCCCCGGGTACCTCCTACTGCTTGCATGTTACATTCAATACAACGTCAAACTCCATCGCTGTGGAGGACTCGCTCACGTATCATGAACCGCGCCTAGACTACCGAGTTTACGGGTATACAAGGAACCAAGGAAGGTAATCCACATCCCTCGTCCACGTGGTTCAGCACACTATGGGTGTAAGCACATGAAAAACGAGGCCTATAACCTAAAATGAGCATAACTTTTGCATCCGTTGTCCTATCGGGGCATACTTTTTTTTCTAGAAAGCTTGCGGCGAGGCCAACATCGACAATAAGCAAAATTCAAAGAGTAGAATAGTATATAATTTCTTTCAAAATAAATACTTTCCTATGGTTAAGATACCGCCCCGAATACCTCCTACTGCCAGCATCGTACATTCAATACAGGGTCGAACTCCATCGTGGTGGAGGACTCGCCCACCGTATCATGAACCGCACCTAGACTACCAAGTTTATGGGTACACAAGGAACCATGGAAGGTAACCAGCATCCCTCGGCCACGCGGTT
The DNA here is from genome assembly GCA_032690845.1 of Eleusine coracana subsp. coracana. Lineage (NCBI taxonomy): Eukaryota > Viridiplantae > Streptophyta > Magnoliopsida > Poales > Poaceae > Eleusine > Eleusine coracana. Next base: position 27,808 of record MU847672.1, read on the forward strand.
CAGCACACCGTGGGTGTAAGCACATGAAAAATGAGACCATAACCTAAAACGAGCATAACTTTTGCATCTGTTGTCCGATAGGGGCATACTTTTTTTTAGAAAGCTTGCGGCGAGGCCAACACTGACAAAAATCGAAATCCAAAGAGTAGAATAGTATATAATTTTACAAAAAATAAATACATCCCTATGGTTCAGATATAGCCCTGAGTACCTCCTACTGCTAGAATGTTACATTCAATACAGCGACGAACTCCATCGCTGTGGAGGACTCGCCCACCGTATCATGAACCACGCCTAGACTACCGAGTTTATGGCTACACAAGGAACCAGGGAAGGTAACCCACATCCGTCGGCCACGCGGTTCAGCACACCGTGGGTGTAAGCACATGAAAAATGAGACCGATAACCTAAAACGAGCATAACTTTTGCGTCCGTTGTTCGATCGGGGCATACCTTTTTTTTCTAGAAAGCTTGTGGCGAGGCCAACATCGACAAAAATTGAAATTCAAAGAGTAGAATAGTATATTATTTTTTTGAAAATAAATATTTCCCTATGGTTAAGATACCGCCCCGAATACCTCCTAGTGCCAGCATGTTACATTCAATACAGCGTCGAACTCCATCATGGTGGATGACTTGCCTACCGTATCATGAACCGCGCCTAGACTACCGAGTTTATGGCTACACAAGGAACCATGGAAGGTAACCCACATCCCTCGGCCACGCGGTTCAGCACACCATGGGTGTAAGCACATGAAAAATGAGACCTATAACCTAAAACGAGCATAACTTTTACGTCCGTTGTCCGATCGGGGCATACTATTTTTTTCCTAGAAAGCTTGCGGCGAGGCCAACATCGACAAAAATCAAAATTCAAAGAGTAGAATAGTATATAATTGTTTTGAAAATAAATATTTCCCTATGGTTAAGATACCGCACCGAATACCTCCTAGTGCCAGCATGTTACATTCAATACAGCGTCGAACTCCATCGTGGTGGAGGACTTGCCTACCGTATCATGAACCACGCCTAGACTACCAAGTTTATGGGTACACAAGGAATCATCGAAGGTAACACACATCCCTCGGCCACGTGGTTCAGCACACCGTGGGTGTAAGCACATGAAAAATGGGACCTATAACCTAAAACGAGCGTAAGTTTTGCGTCCGTTGTCTGTTAGGGGCATACTTTTTTTCTAGAAATCTTGCGACAAGGCCAACACTGACATAGAGCAAAATTCAAAGAGTAGAATAGTATATAATTTTACAAAAAATTAAAAACTTCCCTAAGATTGAGATACCGCCCCGAGTACCTCCTACTGCTAGAATGTTACATTCAATACAACGTCCAACTCCATCACTGTGGAGGACTCGCCCACCATATCATGAACCGCGCCTAGACTACCAAGTTTATGGGTACACAAGGAACCATGGAAGGTAACCCACATCCCACGGCCACGTGGTTCAGCATACCGTGGGTGTAAGCACATGAAAAATGGGACCTATAACCTAAAACGAGCATAACTTTTGCGTCCGTTGTCTGTTAGGGGCATACTTTTTTTCTAGAAAGCTTGCGGCAAGGCCAACACCGACAGAGAGCAAAATTCAAAGAGTAGAATAGTATACAATTTTACAAAAAATAAAAACTTCCCTATGGTTGAGATACCGCCCCGAGTACCTCCTACTGCTAGCATGTTACATTCAATACAATGTCCAACTCCATCGTTTTGGAGGACTCGCCCACCGTATCATGAACCGCACCTAGACTACTGAGTTTATGGCTATACAAGGAACCATGGAAGGTAACCCACATCCCTCGGCCACGCGGTTCAGCACACCGTGGGTATAAGCACTTGAAAAATGAGACCTATGACCTAAAATGCGCATAACTTTTGCGTCTGTTGTCTGTTAGGGCATACTTTTTTTCTCGAAAGCTTGCGGCGAGGCCAACACCGACAGAAAACGAAATTCAAAGAGTATCATAGTATATAATTTTACAAAAAATAAATACTTCCATATGGTTGAGATACCGCCCAGAGTACCTCCTACTGCTAGCATGTTACATTCAATACAACGTCGAACTCCATCGCTGTGGAGGACTCGCCCACTGTATCATGAACCGCGCCTAGGCTACCGAGTTTACGGGTATACAAGGAACCATGGAAGGTAATCCACATCCCTCGGCCACGCGGTTCAGCACACCGTGGGTGTAAGCACATGAAAAATAAGACCTATAACCTAAAATGAGCATAACTTTTGCATCCATTGTCCGATCGGGGCGTACTTCTTTTTTCTAGAAAGCTTGCGGTGAGGCCAACACCGACAAAAATCGAAATCCAAAGAGTAGAATAGTATATAATTTTACAAAAAATAAAAACTTCCCTATGGTTGAGATACCGCCCTGAGTACCTCCTACTGCTAGCATGTTACATTCAATACAATGTCCAACTCCATCGCTGTGGAGGACTCGCCCACCGTATCATGAACCGTGCCTAGACTACTGAGTTTATGGCTATACAAGGAACCATGGAAGGTAACGCACATCCCTCGGCCATGCGGTTCAACACACCGTGGGTGTAAGCACATGAAATATGAGACCTATAACCTAAAACGAGCTTAATGTTTGCATCCGTTGTCCGATCAGGGCATACTTTTTTTTTCTAGAAAGCTTGCAGCAAGGCCAACACCGACAAAAAGTGAAATTCAAAGAGTAGAATAGTATATAAATTTTTTCATAATAAATACTTCCCTATGGTTGAGATACAACCCCGAATACCTCCTACTGCCACAATGTTACATTCAATACAGTGTCGAACTCCATCGTGGTGGAGGACTCGCCCACTGTATCATGAACTGCACCTAGACTAGCGAGTTTATGGGTACACAAGGAACCATTGAAGGTAACCCACATCCCTCAGCCACGTGGTTCAGCACACCGTGGGTGTAAGCACACGAAAAATGAGACCTATAACCTAAAATGAGCGTAACTTTTGTGTCCGTTGTCCATTCAGGGCATACTTTTTTTTCTAGAAAGCTTGCGATGGGGCCAACACTGACAAAAAGCGAAATTCAAAGAGTAGAATAGTATATAATTTTTTTCAAAATAAATACTTCCCTGTGGTTAGGATACCGCCCCGAATACCTCCTACTGACAGCATGTTACATTCAATACAATGTCGAACTGCATCGTGGTGGAGGACTCGCCCACCATATCACGAACAACGCCTAGACTACCTAGTTTATGGGTACACAAGGAACCATGGAAGGTAACTCGCGTCCCTTGGCCACGTGGTTCAGCACCCCGTGGGTGTAAGCACATGAAAAATGAGACCTATAACCTAAAACGAGCGTAACTTTTGCGTCCTTGTCTGTTAGGGGCATACTTTTTTTCTATAAAGCTTGCAGCGGGGCCAACACCAACATAAAGCAAAATTCAAAGAGTAGAATAGTATATAATTTTACAAATCATAAATACTTCCCTATGGTTGAGATATTGCCCCGAGTACCTCCTACTGCTAGCATATTACATTCAATACAACGTTGAACTCCATCGCTGTGGAGGACGCGCCCATCGTATCATAAACCACACCTAGACTACCAAGTTTATGGCTATACAAGGACAATGGAAGGTAACTCACATCCCTCGGCCACGCGGTTCAGCACACCATGGGTGTAGGCACATGAAAAATGAGACCTGTAACCTAAAACGAGAATAACTTTTGCATCCATTGTCCGATAGGGGCATACTTTTTTTCCTAGAAAGCTTGCAGTGAGGCCAACACTGACAAAAAGCGAAATTCAAAGAGTAGAATAGTATATAATTATTTTCAAAATAGATACTTCCCTATGGTTAAGATACCACCCCGAATATCTCCTACTACCAGCATGTTACATTCAATACAGCGTCGAACTCCATCGTGGTGGAGGACTCACCCACCGTATCATGAACCGCACCTAGACTACCGAGTTTATGGGTACACAAGGAACCATGGAAGGTAACCCACATCCTTCAGCCATGCGGTTCAGCACACCGTGGGTGTAAGCACATGAAAAATGAGACCTATAACCTAAAACGAGCGTAACTTTTGTGTCCATTGTCTATTAGGGGCATACTTTTTTTCTAGAAAGCTTGCGGCGAGGCCAACACTAACAGAAAGTGAAATTCAAAGAGTGGAATAGTATCTAATTTTACAAAAAATAAATACTTCCCTATGCTTGAGACACCGCCTTGAGTACCTCCTACTGCTAGCATGTTACATTCAATACAACGTCAAACTCCATCGCTGTGGAGGACTCGCCCATCGTATCATGAACCACGCCTAGGCTACCGAGTTTACGGGTATACAAGGAACAATGGAAGGTAACCCACATCCCTTGGCCGTGCGGTTCAGCACACCGTGGGTGTAAGTACATGAAAAATGAGACCTATAACCCAAAACGAGTATAACTTTTGCATCCGTTGTCCGATTAGGGCATACTTTTTTCTAGAAAGCTTGCGGCGAGTCCAACACCTACATAAAGCGAAATTCAAAGAGTAGAATAGTATATAATTTTTTACAAAATAAATACTTAGCTATGGTTAAGATACCGCCCTGAATACCTGCTACTGCCAGCATGTTATATTCAATACAGCGTCAAACTCCATCGTGGTGGAGGACTCAACCACCGTATCATGAACCGCGCCTAGACTACCGAGTTTATGGGTACACAAATAACCATGGAAGGTAACCCACATCCCTCGGCCACGCGGTTCAGCACACCGTGGGTGTAAGCACATGAAAAATGAGACCCTTAACCTAAAATGAGCGTAACTTTTGCGTCCGTTGTCCGATCGGGGCATACTTTTTTTTCTAGAAAGCTTGCGGTGAGGCCAACACGGACAAAAAGCGAAATTCAAAGAGTAGAATAGTATATAATTTTTTTCAAAATAAATACTTCCCTGTGGTTAAGATACCGCCCCGAATACCTCCTACTGCCAGCATGTTACATTCAATACAGCATCGAACTCCATCGTGGTGGAGGATTCACCCACCGTATCATGAACCTGCGCTAGGCTACCGAGTTTACGGGTACACAAGGAACCATGGAAGGTAACCCGCATCCCTCGGCCACACGGTTCAGCACACCGTGGGTGTAAGCACATGAAAATAAGACCTATAACCTAAAACGAGCATAACTTTTGCGTCCTTGACCGTTAGGGGCATACTTTTTTTCTAGAAAGTTTGCGATGGGCCAACACCAACAGAAAGGAAAATTCAAAGAGTAGAATAGTATATCATTTTACAAAAAATAAATACTTCCCTATGGTTGAGATACCGCCCTGAGTATCCTCCTACTGCTAGCATTGTTACATTCAATTCAACGTCGAATTCCATCGCTGTGTAGGACTCGCCCACCGTATCATGACCTACGCCTGGGCTACCGAGTTTACGGGTATACAAGAATCCATGGAAGGTAACCCACATCCCTCGGACAAGTGGTTCAGCACACCGTGGGTGTAAGAACATAAAAAATGAGACCTATAACCTAAAATGAGCATAACTTTTGCATCCGTTGTCCGATCAGGACATACTTCTTTTTTCTAGAAACCTTGCGGCGAGGCCAACACCGACAAAAAGCAAAATTCAAAGAGTAGAATAGAATATAATTTTTTTCAAAATAAATACTTCCCTATGATTAAGATACCGCCCCGAATACCTCCTAGTGCCAGCCTGTTATATTCAATACAATGTCGAACTGCATCGTGGTGGAGGACTCGTCCACCGTATCACGAACAACGCCTAGACTACCAAGTTTATGGGTACACAAGGAACCATGGAAGGTAACTCGCATCCCTCGGCCACGCGGTTCAGCACCCCGTGGGTGTAAGCACATGAAAAATGAGACCTGTAACCTAAAACGAGCGTAACTTTTGCGTCCTTGTCTGTTAGGGGCATACTTTTTTCTATAAAGCTTGCGACGGGGCCAACACCAACAGAAAGCAAAATTCAAAGAGTAGAATAGTATATAATTTTACAAATAATAAATACTACCCTATGGTTGAGATATTGCCCCGAGTACCTCCTACTGCTAGCATATTACATTCAATACAACGTTGAACTCCATCGCTGTGGAGGTCGCGCCCATTGTATCATAAACCGCACCTAGACTACCGAGTTTATGGCTATACGAGGACCATGGAAGGTAACTCACATTCCTCGGCCACGCGGTTCAGCACACCATGGGTGTAAGCACATGAAAAATGAGACCTGTAACCTAAAACGAGCATAACTTTTGCATCCATTGTCCGATAGGGCATACTTTTTTTCCTAGAAAGCTTGAAGTGAGGCCAACACTGACAAAAAACGAAATTCAGAGTAGAATAGTATATAATTATTTTCAAAATAGATACTTCCCTATGGTTAAGATACCGCCCCGAATACCTCTACTGCCAGCATCGTACATTCAATACAGGCGTCGAACTTCCATCGTGGTGGAGGACTCGCCCACCGTATCATGAACCGCACCTAGACTACCAAGTTTATGGGTACACAAGGAACCATGAAGGTAACCCAGCATCCCTCGGCCACGCGGTTCAGCACACCGTGGGTGTAAGCACATGAAAAATGAGACACATAACCTAAAACGAGCATAACTTTTGCATCCTGTTGTCCGATAGGGCATACTTTTTTTCTAGAAAGCTTGCGGCGAGGCCAACACTGACAAAAATCGAAATTCCAAAGAGTAGAATAGTATATAATTTTACAAAAAATAAATACTATCCCTATGGTTAAGATATAGCCCTGAGTACCTTCCTACTGCTAGCATGTTACATTCAATACAGCGACGAACTCCATCGCTGTGGAGGACTCGCCCACCGTATCATGAACCACGCCTAGACTACCGAGTTTATGGCTACACAAGGAACCAGGGAAGGTAACCCACATCCCTCGGCCACGCGGTTCAGCACACCGTGGGTGTAAGCACATGAAAAATGAGACCCTTAACCTAAAACAAGCATAACTTTTGCGTCCGTTGTCCGATCGTGGCATACTTTTTTTTTTCTCGAAAGCTTGCGGCGAGGCCAACACCGACAAAAAGCGAAATTCAAAGAGTAGAATAGTATATAATTTTTTTCAAAATAAATACTTCCCTATGGTTAAGATACGGCCCCGAATATCTCCTACTGCCCGCATGTTACATTCAATACAACGTCGAACTCCATCGTGGTGGAGGACTCGCCTATCGTATCATGAACTGTGCCAAGACTACCGAGTTTATGGGTACACAAGGAACCATGGAAGGTAACCCACATCCCTCGGCCACACGGTTCAGCACACCGTGGGTGTAAGCACATGAAAAATAAGACCTATAACCTAAAACGAGCATAACTTTTGCGTCCTTGACCGTTAGGGGCATACTTTTTTTCTAGAAAGTTTGCGATGGGGCCAACACCAACAGAAAGGAAAATTCAAAGAGTAGAATAGTATATCATTTTACAAAAAATAAATACTTCCCTATGGTTGAGATACCGCCCTGAGTATCTCCTACTGCTAGCTTGTTACATTCAATTCAACGTCGAACTCCATCGCTGTGTAGGACTCGCCCACCGTATCATGACCTACGCCTGGGCTACCGAGTTTACGGGTATACAAGAATCCATGGAAGGTAACCCACATCCCTCGGACAAGTGGTTCAGCACACCGTGGGTGTAAGAACATAAAAAATGAGACCTATAACCTAAAATGAGCATAACTTTTGCATCCGTTGTCCGATCAGGACATACTTCTTTTTTCTAGAAACCTTGCGGCGAGGCCAACACCGACAAAAAGCGAAATTCAAAGAGTAGAATAGTATATAATTTCTTTCAAAATAAATACTTTCCTATGGTTAAGATACCGCCCCGAATACCTCCTACTGCAAGCATGTTACATTCAATACAGGGTCGAACGCCATCGTGGTGGAGGACTCGCCCACCGTATCATGAACCGCGCGTTTATGGGTACACAAGGAACCATGGAAGGTAACCAGCATCCGTTGGCCACGTGGTTCAGCACACCATGGGTGTAAGCACATGAAAAATGAGACCTATAACCTAAAACAAGCATAACTTTTGCATCCGTTGTCCGATCGGGGCATACTTTTTTTTCTAGAAAGCTTGCGGCAAGGCCAACAGCGACAAAAAGTGAAACTCAAAGAGCAAAATAGTATATAATTTTTTCAAAATAAATACTTCCCTATAGTTAAGATACCACCCCGAATATCTCCTACTGCTAGCATGTTACATTCAATACAGCAATGAACTCCGTCGTGGTGGAGGACTCACCTACCGTATCATGAACCGCGTCTAGACTACCAAGTTTATGGGTACACAAGGAACCATTGAAGGTAACCCACATCCCTCGGCCACGTGGTTCAGCACACCGTGGGTATAAGCACTTGTAAAATAAGACCTATGACCTAAAACGAGCGTAACTTTTATGTCCGTTGTCTGTTAGGGCATACTTTTTTTTCTAGAAATCTTGCGGCGAGGCCAACACCAATAGAAAACGAAACTCAAAGAGTAGAATAGTATATAATTTTAGAAAAAATAAATACTTCCATATGGTTGAGATACCGCCCCGAGTACCTCTTACTGCTAGCATGTTACGTTCAATACAACGTCGAACTCCATCGCTGTGGAGGACTCGCCCACCGTATCATGAACCGCGCCTAGGCTACCGAGTTTACGGGTATACAAGGAACTATGGAAGGTAACCTAGATCCCTCGGCCACGCCGTTCAGCACACCGTGGGTGTAAGCACATGAAAAATAAGACCTATAACCTAAAATGAGCATAACTTTTGCATCCGTTATCCGATCAGGGGATACTTATTTTTTCTAGAAAGCTTGCGGCGAGGCCAACACAGACAAAAAGAAAAATTCAAAGAGTAGAATAGTATATAACTTTACAAAAAATAAATACATCCCTATGGTTGAGATACAGCCCAGAGTACCTCCTACTGCTAGCATGTTACATTCAATACAGCGTCGAACTCCATCGCTGTGGAGGACTCGCCCACCGTATCATGAACTGCGCCTAGTCTACCGAGCTTATGGGTACACAAGGAACCATCGAAGGTAACCCACATCCCTCGGCCACGCGGTTCAGCACATCGTGGGTGTAAGCACATGAAAAATGAGACCGATAACCTAAAACGAGCGTAACTTTTGCGTCCGTTGTCTGTTAGGGGCATACTTTTTTTCTAGAAAGCATGCGGTGAGGCCAACACCGACACAAAGAGAAATTCAAAGACTAGAATAGTATATAATTTTACAAAAAAGAAATACTTCCCTATGGTTGAGATACCGCCCCGGGTACCTCCTACTGCTTGCATGTTACATTCAATACAACGTCAAACTCCATCGCTGTGGAGGACTCGCTCACGTATCATGAACCGCGCCTAGACTACCGAGTTTACGGGTATACAAGGAACCAAGGAAGGTAATCCACATCCCTCGTCCACGTGGTTCAGCACACTATGGGTGTAAGCACATGAAAAACGAGGCCTATAACCTAAAATGAGCATAACTTTTGCATCCGTTGTCCTATCGGGGCATACTTTTTTTTCTAGAAAGCTTGCGGCGAGGCCAACATCGACAATAAGCAAAATTCAAAGAGTAGAATAGTATATAATTTCTTTCAAAATAAATACTTTCCTATGGTTAAGATACCGCCCCGAATACCTCCTACTGCCAGCATCGTACATTCAATACAGGGTCGAACTTCATCGTGGTGGAGGACTCGCCCACCGTATCATGAACCGCACCTAGACTACCAAGTTTATGGGTACACAAGGAACCATGGAAGGTAACCAGCATCCCTCGGCCACGCGGTTCAGCACACCGTGGGTGTAAGCACATGAAAAATGAGACCATAACCTAAAACGAGCATAACTTTTGCATCTGTTGTCCGATAGGGGCATACTTTTTTTTAGAAAGCTTGCGGCGAGGCCAACACTGACAAAAATCGAAATCCAAAGAGTAGAATAGTATATAATTTTACAAAAAATAAATACATCCCTATGGTTCAGATATAGCCCTGAGTACCTCCTACTGCTAGAATGTTACATTCAATACAGCGACGAACTCCATCGCTGTGGAGGACTCGCCCACCGTATCATGAACCACGCCTAGACTACCGAGTTTATGGCTACACAAGGAACCAGGGAAGGTAACCCACATCCGTCGGCCACGCGGTTCAGCACACCGTGGGTGTAAGCACATGAAAAATGAGACCGATAACCTAAAACGAGCATAACTTTTGCGTCCGTTGTTCGATCGGGGCATACCTTTTTTTTCTAGAAAGCTTGTGGCGAGGCCAACATCGACAAAAATTGAAATTCAAAGAGTAGAATAGTATATTATTTTTTTGAAAATAAATATTTCCCTATGGTTAAGATACCGCCCCGAATACCTCCTAGTGCCAGCATGTTACATTCAATACAGCGTCGAACTCCATCATGGTGGATGACTTGCCTACCGTATCATGAACCGCGCCTAGACTACCGAGTTTATGGCTACACAAGGAACCATGGAAGGTAACCCACATCCCTCGGCCACGCGGTTCAGCACACCATGGGTGTAAGCACATGAAAAATGAGACCTATAACCTAAAACGAGCATAACTTTTACGTCCGTTGTCCGATCGGGGCATACTATTTTTTTCCTAGAAAGCTTGCGGCGAGGCCAACATCGACAAAAATCAAAATTCAAAGAGTAGAATAGTATATAATTGTTTTGAAAATAAATATTTCCCTATGGTTAAGATACCGCACCGAATACCTCCTAGTGCCAGCATGTTACATTCAATACAGCGTCGAACTCCATCGTGGTGGAGGACTTGCCTACCGTATCATGAACCACGCCTAGACTACCAAGTTTATGGGTACACAAGGAATCATCGAAGGTAACACACATCCCTCGGCCACGTGGTTCAGCACACCGTGGGTGTAAGCACATGAAAAATGGGACCTATAACCTAAAACGAGCGTAAGTTTTGCGTCCGTTGTCTGTTAGGGGCATAATTTTTTTCTAGAAATCTTGCGACAAGGCCAACACTGACATAGAGCAAAATTCAAAGAGTAGAATAGTATATAATTTTACAAAAAATTAAAAACTTCCCTAAGATTGAGATACCGCCCCGAGTACCTCCTACTGCTAGAATGTTACATTCAATACAACGTCCAACTCCATCACTGTGGAGGACTCGCCCACCATATCATGAACCGCGCCTAGACTACCAAGTTTATGGGTACACAAGGAACCATGGAAGGTAACCCACATCCCACGGCCACGTGGTTCAGCATACCGTGGGTGTAAGCACATGAAAAATGGGACCTATAACCTAAAACGAGCATAACTTTTGCGTCCGTTGTCTGTTAGGGGCATACTTTTTTTCTAGAAAGCTTGCGGCAAGGCCAACACCGACAGAGAGCAAAATTCAAAGAGTAGAATAGTATACAATTTTACAAAAAATAAAAACTTCCCTATGGTTGAGATACCGCCCCGAGTACCTCCTACTGCTAGCATGTTACATTCAATACAATGTCCAACTCCATCGTTTTGGAGGACTCGCCCACCGTATCATGAACCGCACCTAGACTACTGAGTTTATGGCTATACAAGGAACCATGGAAGGTAACCCACATCCCTCGGCCACGCGGTTCAGCACACCGTGGGTATAAGCACTTGAAAAATGAGACCTATGACCTAAAATGCGCATAACTTTTGCGTCTGTTGTCTGTTAGGGCATACTTTTTTTCTCGAAAGCTTGCGGCGAGGCCAACACCGACAGAAAACGAAATTCAAAGAGTATCATAGTATATAATTTTACAAAAAATAAATACTTCCATATGGTTGAGATACCGCCCAGAGTACCTCCTACTGCTAGCATGTTACATTCAATACAACGTCGAACTCCATCGCTGTGGAGGACTCGCCCACTGTATCATGAACCGCGCCTAGGCTACCGAGTTTACGGGTATACAAGGAACCATGGAAGGTAATCCACATCCCTCGGCCACGCGGTTCAGCACACCGTGGGTGTAAGCACATGAAAAATAAGACCTATAACCTAAAATGAGCATAACTTTTGCATCCATTGTCCGATCGGGGCGTACTTCTTTTTTCTAGAAAGCTTGCGGTGAGGCCAACACCGACAAAAATCGAAATCCAAAGAGTAGAATAGTATATAATTTTACAAAAAATAAAACTTCCCTATGGTTGAGATACCGCCCTGAGTACCTCCTACTGCTAGCATGTTACATTCAATACAATGTCCAACTCCATCGCTGTGGAGGACTCGCCCACCGTATCATGAACCGTGCCTAGACTACTGAGTTTATGGCTATACAAGGAACCATGGAAGGTAACCCACATCCCTCGGCCATGCGGTTCAACACACCGTGGGTGTAAGCACATGAAATATGAGACCTATAACCTAAAACGAGCTTAATGTTTGCATCCGTTGTCCGATCAGGGCATACTTTTTTTTTCTAGAAAGCTTGCAGCAAGGCCAACACCGACAAAAAGTGAAATTCAAAGAGTAGAATAGTATATAAATTTTTTCATAATAAATACTTCCCTATGGTTGAGATACAACCCCGAATACCTCCTACTGCCACAATGTTACATTCAATACAGTGTCGAACTCCATCGTGGTGGAGGACTCGCCCACTGTATCATGAACTGCACCTAGACTAGCGAGTTTATGGGTACACAAGGAACCATTGAAGGTAACCCACATCCCTCAGCCACGTGGTTCAGCACACCGTGGGTGTAAGCACACGAAAAATGAGACCTATAACCTAAAATGAGCGTAACTTTTGTGTCCGTTGTCCATTCAGGGCATACTTTTTTTTCTAGAAAGCTTGCGATGGGGCCAACACTGACAAAAAGCGAAATTCAAAGAGTAGAATAGTATATAATTTTTTTCAAAATAAATACTTCCCTGTGGTTAGGATACCGCCCCGAATACCTCCTACTGACAGCATGTTACATTCAATACAATGTCGAACTGCATCGTGGTGGAGGACTCGCCCACCATATCACGAACAACGCCTAGACTACCTAGTTTATGGGTACACAAGGAACCATGGAAGGTAACTCGCGTCCCTTGGCCACGTGGTTCAGCACCCCGTGGGTGTAAGCACATGAAAAATGAGACCTATAACCTAAAACGAGCGTAACTTTTGCGTCCTTGTCTGTTAGGGGCATACTTTTTTTCTATAAAGCTTGCAGCGGGGCCAACACCAACATAAAGCAAAATTCAAAGAGTAGAATAGTATATAATTTTACAAATCATAAATACTTCCCTATGGTTGAGATATTGCCCCGAGTACCTCCTACTGCTAGCATATTACATTCAATACAACGTTGAACTCCATCGCTGTGGAGGACGCGCCCATCGTATCATAAACCACACCTAGACTACCAAGTTTATGGCTATACAAGGACAATGGAAGGTAACTCACATCCCTCGGCCACGCGGTTCAGCACACCATGGGTGTAGGCACATGAAAAATGAGACCTGTAACCTAAAACGAGAATAACTTTTGCATCCATTGTCCGATAGGGGCATACTTTTTTTCCTAGAAAGCTTGCAGTGAGGCCAACACTGACAAAAAGCGAAATTCAAAGAGTAGAATAGTATATAATTATTTTCAAAATAGATACTTCCCTATGGTTAAGATACCACCCCGAATATCTCCTACTACCAGCATGTTACATTCAATACAGCGTCGAACTCCATCGTGGTGGAGGACTCACCCACCGTATCATGAACCGCACCTAGACTACCGAGTTTATGGGTACACAAGGAACCATGGAAGGTAACCCACATCCTTCAGCCATGCGGTTCAGCACACCGTGGGTGTAAGCACATGAAAAATGAGACCTATAACCTAAAACGAGCGTAACGTTTGTGTCCATTGTCTATTAGGGGCATACTTTTTTTCTAGAAAGCTTGCGGCGAGGCCAACACTAACAGAAAGTGAAATTCAAAGAGTGGAATAGTATCTAATTTTACAAAAAATAAATACTTCCCTATGCTTGAGACACCGCCTTGAGTACCTCCTACTGCTAGCATGTTACATTCAATACAACGTCAAACTCCATCGCTGTGGAGGACTCGCCCATCGTATCATGAACCACGCCTAGGCTACCGAGTTTACGGGTATACAAGGAACAATGGAAGGTAACCCACATCCCTTGGCCGTGCGGTTCAGCACACCGTGGGTGTAAGCACATGAAAAATGAGACCCTTAACCTAAAATGAGCGTAACTTTTGCGTCCGTTGTCCGATCGGGGCATACTTTTTTTTCTAGAAAGCTTGCGGTGAGGCCAACACGGACAAAAAGCGAAATTCAAAGAGTAGAATAGTATATAATTTTTTTCAAAATAAATACTTCCCTGTGGTTAAGATACCGCCCCGAATACCTACCTACTGCCAGCATGTTACATTCAATACAGCATCGAACTCCATCGTGGTGGAGGATTCACCCACCGTATCATGAACAATGCCTAGGCTACCGAGTTTACGGGTACACAAGGAACCATGGAAGGTAACCCGCATCCCTCGGCCACACGGTTCAGCACACCGTGGGTGTAAGCACATGAAAAATAAGACCTATAACCTAAAACGAGCATAACTTTTGCGTCCTTGACCGTTAGGGGCATACTTTTTTTCTAGAAAGTTTGCGATGGGGCCAACACCAACAGAAAGGAAAATTCAAAGAGTAGAATAGTATATCATTTTACAAAAAATAAATACTTCCCTATGGTTGAGATACCGCCCTGAGTATCTCCTACTGCTAGCTTGTTACATTCAATTCAACGTCGAACTCCATCGCTGTGTAGGACTCGCCCACCGTATCATGACCTACGCCTGGGCTACCGAGTTTACGGGTATACAAGAATCCATGGAAGGTAACCCACATCCCTCGGACAAGTGGTTCAGCACACCGTGGGTGTAAGAACATAAAAAATGAGACCTATAACCTAAAATGAGCATAACTTTTGCATCCGTTGTCCGATCAGGACATACTTCTTTTTTCTAGAAACCTTGCGGCGAGGCCAACACCGACAAAAAGCGAAATTCAAAGAGTAGAATAGAATATAATTTTTTTCAAAATAAATACTTCCCTATGATTAAGATACCGCCCCGAATACCTCCTAGTGCCAGCCTGTTATATTCAATACAATGTCGAACTGCATCGTGGTGGAGGACTCGTCCACCGTATCACGAACAACGCCTAGACTACCAAGTTTATGGGTACACAAGGAACCATGGAAGGTAACTCGCATCCCTCGGCCACGCGGTTCAGCACCCCGTGGGTGTAAGCACATGAAAAATGAGACCTGTAACCTAAAACGAGCGTAACTTTTGCGTCCTTGTCTGTTAGGGGCATACTTTTTTCTATAAAGCTTGCGACGGGGCCAACACCAACAGAAAGCAAAATTCAAAGAGTAGAATAGTATATAATTTTACAAATAATAAATACTACCCTATGGTTGAGATATTGCCCCGAGTACCTCCTACTGCTAGCATATTACATTCAATACAACGTTGAACTCCATCGCTGTGGAGGTCGCGCCCATTGTATCATAAACCGCACCTAGACTACCGAGTTTATGGCTATACGAGGACCATGGAAGGTAACTCACATTCCTCGGCCACGCGGTTCAGCACACCATGGGTGTAAGCACATGAAAAATGAGACCTGTAACCTAAAACGAGCATAACTTTTGCATCCATTGTCCGATAGGGGCATACTTTTTTTCCTAGAAAGCTTGAAGTGAGGCCAACACTGACAAAAAACGAAATTCAGAGAGTAGAATAGTATATAATTATTTTCAAAATAGATACTTCCCTATGGTTAAGATACCACCCCGAATATCTCCTACTGCCAGCATGTTACATTCAATACAGCGTCGAACTCCATCGTGGTGGAGGACTCACCCACCGTATAATGAACCGCGCCTAGACTACCGAGTTTATGGGTACACAAGGAACCACGAAAGGTAACCCACATCCCTCAGCCATGCGGTTCAGCACACCGTGGGTGTAAGCACATGAAAAATGAGACCTATAACCCAAAACGAGTATAACTTTTGCATCCGTTGTCCGATTAGGGCATACTTTTTTCTAGAAAGCTTGCGGCGAGTCCAACACCTACATAAAGCGAAATTCAAAGAGTAGGATAGTATATAATTTTTTACAAAATAAATACTTAGCTATGGTTAAGATACCGCCCTGAATACCTGCTACTGCCAGCATGTTATATTCAATACAGCGTCAAACTCCATCGTGGTGGAGGACTCAACCACCGTATCATGAACCGCGCCTAGACTACCGAGTTTATGGGTACACAAATAACCATGGAAGGTAACCCACATCCCTCGGCCACGCGGTTCAGCACACCGTGGGTGTAAGCACATGAAAAATGAGACCCTTAACCTAAAACAAGCATAACTTTTGCGTCCGTTGTCCGATCGTGGCATACTTTTTTTTTTCTCGAAAGCTTGCGGCGAGGCCAACACCGACAAAAAGCGAAATTCAAAGAGTAGAATAGTATATAATTTTTTTCAAAATAAATACTTCCCTATGGTTAAGATACGGCCCCGAATATCTCCTACTGCCCGCATGTTACATTCAATACAACGTCGAACTCCATCGTGGTGGAGGACTCGCCTATCGTATCATGAACTGTGCCAAGACTACCGAGTTTATGGGTACACAAGGAACCATGGAAGGTAACCCACATCCCTCGGCCACACGGTTCAGCACATCGTGGGTGTAAGCACATGAAAAATGTGACCTATAACCTGAAACGAGCTTAAATTTTATGTCCATCGTGTGTTAGGGGCATACTTTTTTTCTAGAAAGCTTACGGTGAGGCCAACACCAACAGATAGCAAAATCTAAAGAGTAGAATAGTATATAATTTTACAAAAAAAAACTTCCCTATGGTTGAGATACCGCCCCGAGTACCTCCTACTGCTAGCATGTACATTCAATACAACGTCAAACTCCATCGCTGTGGAGGACTCGCCCACCGTATCATGAACCGCGCCTAGACTACCGAGTTTACGGGTATACAAGGAACCATGGAAGGTAACCCACATCCCTCGTCCACGCGGTTCAGCACACGGTGGGTGTAAGGCACATGAAAAATACGACATATAACCTAAAACGAGTGTATCTTTTGCGTCCGTTGTCCGTTAGGGGCATAATTTTATTCTAGAAAGCTTGTGGCGAGGCCAACACTGACAAAAAGCAAAATTCAAAGAGTAGAATAGTATATAATTTTACAAAAAATAAATACATCCCCATGGTTGAGATACTGTCCTGAGTACCTCCTACTGCTAGCATGTTATATTCAATACAACGACGAACTTCATCGTTGTGCAGGACTCGCCCACCGTATCATGAACCGCGCCTAGACTACCGTGTTAATGGCTATACAAGGAACCATGGAAGGTAACCCACATCCCATGGCCATGCGGTATAGCACACCGTGGGTGTAAGCACATGAAAAATGAGACCTATAACCTAAAATGAGCATAACTTTTGCATCCGTTGTCCGATCGGGGCATTTTTTTTCTAGAAAGCTTGCGGTGAGGCCAACACTGACAAAAGCGAAATTCAAAGAGTAGAATAGTTTATAATTTTACAAAAAATAAATGCATCCATATGGTTGAGATACTGCCCTGAGTACCTCCTACTGATAGGATGTTACATTCAATACAGCGTCGATCTCCATCACTGTGGAGGACTCGCCCACCGTATCATGAACTGTGCCTACACTACCGAGTTTATGGGTACACAAGGAACCATGGAAGGTAACCCACATCCCTCGGCCACATGGTTTAGCACATCGTGGGTGTAAGCACATGAAAAATGAGACCTATAACCTACAACGAGCGTAACTTTTATGTCCGTCATCTGTTAGGGGCATACTTTTTTTCTAGAAAGCTTGCGGTGAGGCCAACACCAACAGATAGCGAAATTCAAAGAGTAGAATAGTATATAATTTAACAAAAAATAAATACTTCCCTGTGGTTGAGATACTGCCCCGAGTACCTCCTACTGCTAGCATGTACATTTAATACAACGTCAAATTCCATCACTGTGGAGGACTCACCTACCGTATCATGAACCGCGCCTAGACTATCGAGTTTACAGGTATACAAGGAACCATGGAAGGTAACCCACATCCCTCGTCCACGCAGTTCAGCACACCGTGGGTGTAAGCACATGAAAAATGAGACCTATAACCGAAAATGAGTATAACTTTTGCATCCATTGTCCTATCAGGGCATACTTTTTTTCTAGAAAGCTTGCGGCAAGGCCAACACCGACAATAAGCGAAATTCAAAGAGTAGGATAGTATTTAATTTTTTTCAAAATAAATACTTTCCCATGGTTAAGATACCCCCCCGAATATCTCCTACTACCAGCATGTTACATTCAATACAGCGTCGAACTCCATCGTGGTGGAGGACTCGCCCACCGTATCATAAACCGCGCCTACGCTACCGAGTTTATGGGTACACAAGGAACCATGGAAGGTAACCCGCGTCCCTCGGCCACGCGGTTCAGCACACCGTGGGTGTAAGCACATGACAAATGAGACCTATAACCTCAAATGAGCATAACTTTTGCATCTGTTGTCCGATCGGGGCATACTTTTTTTTATAGAAAGCTTGGGGCGAGGCCAACGCCGACAAAAAGCGAAATTCAAAGTGTAGAGTAGTATATAATTTTTTTCAAAATAAATGCTTCCCTACAGTTAAGATATCGCCCGGAATACCTTCTACTGCCAGCATGTACATTCAATACAACGTCAAAATCCATCGCTGTGGAGGACTCGCCAACCGTATCATGAACCGCGCCTAGACTACCGAGTTTATGGGTACACAAGGAACCATGCAAGGTAACCCACGTCCCTCGGCCATACGGTTCAGCACACGGTGGGTGTAAGCACATGAAAAATGAGACACATAACCTAAAACGAGCGTAACTTTTGCATCCGTTGTCCGTTAAAGGCATACTTTTATTCTAGAAAGCTTGCGGCGAAGCCAACACTGACAAAAAGCAAAATTCAAAGAGTAGAATAGTGTATAATTTTACAAAAAATAAATATATTCCTATGGTTGAGATACTGTCCTGAGTACTTCCTACTGCTAGCATGTTACATTCAATACAACGACGAACTTCATCGCTGTGCAGGACTCGCCCACCGTATCATGAACCACGCCTACGCTACCGAGTTTATGGGTACACAAGGAACCATGGAAGGTAACCCGCGTCCCTCGGCCACGCGGTTCAGCACACCGTGGGTGTAAGCACATGACAAATGAGACCTATAACCTCAAATGAGCATAACTTTTGCATCTGTTGTCCGATCGGGGCATACTTTTTTTTATAGAAAGCTTGGGGCGAGGCCAACGCCGACAAAAAGCGAAATTCAAAGTGTAGAGTAGTATATAATTTTTTTCAAAATAAATGCTTCCCTACAGTTAAGATATCGCCCGGAATACCTTCTACTGCCAGCATGTACATTCAATACAACGTCAAACTCCATCGCTGTGGAGGACTCGCC
>MU847673.1:0-47113 GCA_032690845.1 Eleusine coracana subsp. coracana
ACGGACACGAACGCAAAAGTTACGCTTCTTTTAGGTTATAGGTCTCATTTTTTCGTGTGCTTACACCCACGGTGTGGTGAGCTGTGTTCTCGAATTACGTGGGTTACCTTCCATGGTTCCTTGTGTACCCATAAACGCAGTAGTCTAGGCGTAGTTCTTGATATGGTTGGCGAGTCCTCCACCGTGATGGAGTTCGACGCTCTATTGAAACGGAACATGCTAGCAGAAAGGAGGTACTCGGGGCGTATCTCAACCATAGGGAAGTATTATTTTTATAAAATTATATACTATTCTACTCTTTGAATTTTGCTTTTTGTCGTGTTGGCCTCGTCGCAAACTTTCTAGAAAAAAGTATGCCCCAAACAGACAACGACGCAAAAGTAACGCTTGTTTCAGGGTTATAGGTCTCCTTTTCGTGTGCTTACACCCACGGTGTGCTGAACCGCGTGGTCGAGGGATGTGGGTTTTCTTCCATGGTTCCTTGTGTACCCATAAACTTGGTTGTCTAGGCGCGGTTCATGATATGGTGGGCGAGTCCTCCACCACCACAGAGTTCGACGCTGTATTGAATGTAACATGCTAGCAGTAGGAGGTACTCGGGACGGTATCTCAACCATAGGGAAGTATTTATTTCTTATAAAATTATATGCTATTCTACTCTTTGAATTTCGCTTTTTGTTGGTGTTGACCTCGCCGCAAGGTTTCTAAAAAAAAAGTATGCCCGAACGAACAACGAACGCAAAAGTTACGCTTGTTTTAGGTTATAGATCTCCTTTTTCGTGTGCTTACACCCACGGTGTGCTGAACCGCTTGGCCGAGGGATGTGGGTTACCTTCCATGGTTCCTTGTGTACCCATAAAGTCGGTAGTCTAGGCGTGGTTCGTGATACGGTGGGCGAGTCCTCCACCGTGATGGTGTTCGACACTGTATTCAATATAACATGCTCGCAGTAGGAGGTATGCGGGGCAGCATCTCAACCATAGGGAAGTATTTATTTTGTAAAAATTATATACTATTCTACTCTTTGAAGTTTGCTTTTTGTCGGTGTTGGCCTCGCCGCAAGCTTCCTAGAAAAAAAAAGTATGCATCAATCGAATAACGGATGCAAAAGTTATGCTCATTTTAGGTTATAGGTCTCCTTTTTCATGTGCTTATATCCACGGTGCGATGAATCGCGTGCCCGAATGATGTGGGTTACCTTCCATAGATCCTTGTGTACCCATGCTAGCAGTATTGAATGTAACATGCTAGCAGTAGGAGGTACTCAGGGCGGTATCTCAACCATAGGGAAGTATTTATTTTTATAAATTTATGTACTATTCTACTCTTTGAATTTTGCTTTTTGTTGATGTTGGCCTGGTCGCAAGCTTTCTAGAAAAAAAAGTATGCCCCAAACGGACAACGGACGCAAAAGTTACGCTTGTTTTGTGCTTACATCCACGGTGTGCTGAACCGTGTGCCCGAATGATGTGGATTACCTTCCATGGTTCCTTGTGTACCGATAAATGAATTAGCCTAGGCGTAGTTCATGATATGGTGGGCGAGTCCTCCACCACGATGGAGTTCGATGCTATATTGAATGTAACATGCTAGCAGTAGGAGCTACTCGGGGCGGTATCTTAACCATAGGGAAGTATTTATTTTTTATAAAATTATATACTATTCTACTCTTTGAATTTCGCTTTTTGCCGGTGTTGTCCACGCCACAAGCTTTCTAGAAAAAAAAGTATGCACTGATCGAACAACGGATGTAAAATTTATGCTCGTTTTAGGTTATAGATCTCCTTTTTCGTGTGCTTACATCCACGGTGTGCTGAACCATGTGCCCGAATGATGTGGGTTACCTTCCAGTGTTCCTTGTGTACCTACAAAGGCGTTAGTCTAGGTGCAGTTCATGATATGGTGGGCGAGTCCTCCACCGCGATGGAGTTCAACGCTGTATTGAATATAACATGCTAGCAGCAGGAGGTACTCCGGGCGGTATCTCAACCATAGGGAAGTATTTATTTTTTATAAATTGTGTACTATTCTACTATTTGAATTTCACTTTTTGTCGATGTTGGCCTCGCCGCAAGCTTTCTAGACAAAAACTATGCCCCAAACGAACAACAGACGCAAAAGTTATACTTGTTTTTGGTTATAGGTCTCATTTCTCATATGCTTACATCCACGGTGTGCTGAACCGTGTGCCCGAATGATGTGGGTTACCTTCCATGATTCCTTGTGTACCCACAAACGTGTTAGTCTAGGAGCAGTTCATGATATGGTGGGCGAGTCCTCCAACGCGATGGAGTTCGATGCTGTATTGAATGTAACATGCTAGCAGTAGGAGGTACTCGGAGCGGTATCTCAACCATAGGGAAGTATTTATTTTTTATAAAATTATGTATTATTCTACTCTTTGATTTTCACTTTTTGTCGATGTTGGCCTCGCTGCAAGGTTTCTAGACAAAAAGTATGCCCCAAACGGACAACAGACGCAAAAGTTACGCTTGTTTTTGGTTATAGGTCTCATTTTTCATATGCTTACATCCACGGTGTGCTGAACCGTGTGCCCGAATGATGTGGGTTACCTTCCATGATTCCTTGTGTACCCACAAACGTGTTAGTCTAGGAGCAGTTCATGATATGGTGGGCGAGTCCTCCACCGCGATGGAGTTCAACGCTGTATTGAATATAACATGCTAGCAGTAGGAGGTACTCGGGGCTGTATCTCAACCATAGGGAAGTATTTATTTTTTATAAAATTATGTACTATTCTACTCTTTGAATTTCACTTTTTGTTGATGTTGGCCTCGCCACAAGCTTTCTAGAAAAAAGTATGCCCCAAACGGATAACGGACACAAAAGTTACACTTGTTTTAGATTATAGATCTCCTTTTTCATGTGCTTACATCCATGGTGTGGTGAACCATGTGCCCGAATGATGTGGGTTACCTTCCATGGTTCCTTGTGTACCTACAAAGGCGTTAGTCTAGGCGTAGTTCATGATATGGTGGGCGATTCCTCCACCGCGATGGAGTTCGACGTTGTATTGAATATAACATGCTAGCAGTAGGAGGTACTCGGTGCGGTATCTCAACCATAGGGAAGTATTTTTTTTTATAAAATTATGTACTATTCTACTCTTTGAATTTCACTTTTTGTCGATGTTGGCCTCGCTGCAAGATTTCTAGACAAAAAGTATGCCCCAAACGAATAACAGACGCAAAAGTTACGCTTGTTTTTGGTTATAGGTCTCATTTTTCATATGCTTACATCCACGGTGTGCTGAACCGTGTGCCCGAATGATGTGGGTTATCTTCAATGGTTCCTTGTTAAGGCGCCCCTTCCCGGAGGATCGAGGTCCCGAAGGTGCTGATAATGCAGACACTTGATAATACAACAATGATTCAAATTCAAGTTTAATTATTACAAGTTCATGAGTTTTGAGAATAGCAGAAGCGAAACAACGATAAGATCTATGAGCTCGACGATACAGCACGGTGATGATTCATGCCCGAAGAATCAACACCCTTGCAGCACTCACAATCACTGCGGCGGCAGATCAGACTCCCAGTGGGCAGTCGAACCCTCAGGGACTTGCACGTCCCAAGGCAACACATCTACAGGCAATTCTATCTCTGCAGTACCTGAAAACCACATAAGCATAAAGCCTAAGTACTAATTACTCAGCAAGACTTACCCGTCTCAATCTAGACATGCAATGGCTCTAATAGGTGGCTTGTTTAAAAGGAACTCGCACTAAGCAACCTATTAGTTCTATCTAGTTTTATTTTTAGATTAAATGGGTTGTGCTGAATATAACTTTTAGTTGCAACAATCAGATAGTAAAACAATACATCAAATAAGTGCAATAATAGAATAAATCAGTAATAACAAATTCCAATCCATATCCATGATATTAGGTGCAACTACATGATTGGCGCGGTGAACAAGCAGTACTCATTACTGCGAGGGACAACAATTGCAATTGATTTACACCAGCTAGGAAAACCCGAATAACATGACACATACGCACCAATTAAGGTCGTATATGGCAACCTTTCACAAGAATAACTACTCACATCCAGACCCGGGTGTGGTGACGTCGAGTGGGCATGCCGTCCTGCCATCAGTACGTCGTGGTATGGACCGCCCACTCCCGCAGCCGAGGGGTCCAAGACCAATGCACCTTAACCGTCCTTGATATGAGCGGCCTTTAATGCTACATGGGTTTACTAGTGCCCATAAAACTAGCATGCATTCTGTACTGTTCAAAACTTGATCAAGGGGCCGACCACGGACGGGTCCTAGGGTGGGCAAGACAGGGCTACCACAGTCAACACCCATGTGTTGCTGCAACCTACACAGGCATAATTCCCTGTCTGGCCAAATATCAAAATAAACCTCTTTTACATAAGTTCCATTTTAGTGACCAAGTTATTCCCTGGTAATCATGATAACTACCGAGACTTATCAATTACTAAGCATAGCATCTTAGTACCGATCCTACCAAGTTTCTAAATAAACAACATAGGTCATTTAGGGAAACATGCAAGTTGGGTTCCAAACAACTCCTATGACCTAATGCAACAATTCAATTTTAGACACTAGTAGTGATTTAAACTAGCAAATATTTAAAGAGGCTAATGCAAACCGGGGCTTGCCTAGATCCACGCAAGTGTTAGCTACTACAGCCTCTTGGTCCTCAGGCTCTTGGTCTTTCTGGACATCGGGGTCCTGCTCCTGAGTGTCGTTACCTATTGATGAACAAAGGTTTAACGGTAGTGTTGAAATACCGTTACATGCAATGATATGATGAATGCTAAAATGATAGATGCATACTGCGTTAGAGTATGGGTGCTAACAACCTTATTAACAAGTTCTCGAAGCCATATGCTTCAAAGAAACAATTTAGATTTTCATTATTTCATGTGTGTAGGTCATTTTAATTAGGGTTGATATAGTTTTGAGACAATTAAACCATTTAAAATAATTGCAAGATGATTCTGAACTTGGGTGATTTATCATGAACAGAGACATGAATGAAGTGCATCTCTGCCAAATTATAGCCTCTGGATAGTATTATTTTAATTACTATATTTTATTTAAGTTAAAGCATTACTTAATTAATATAATACTAAATACTGCAGATTTGACTTAGACAAAAATCAGGGTGATGTATTAACATGAAACCACAGTGCTTACAGAAGATCAGAATAAATTTCAATTCCTAGAATTATTAAGGATTTACTTGGTGTTTGGGAAAGTTATTTAATTAACAAAATTATATTAACAGAGGAGGTTGGTTATTATTTTACTAAAATAGAGCATATTATTATGAAACTAACAAAATTGGTTTGAGGTCATTTGGACTTAAAATGAATTTACTATGCATTTTTGAAGTTCTATTAGTTTTCTGGAAATTTCTGGGTTTAAACAATTGACACGTCAGTGCGATGTGGCAGCCACGTCAGCACCAACTGGGTGCCAGCTCAGCTTCGCTGGAGCGCGGCGGCACGCGGCCGGGGCTTGCCGGAGGGCTCGCCGCAGGGCACGGTGGTGGTCGGAAGCTCGTCGCGGGAGAGAGGAAATGATGCGAGCGACGAGGCAAGGAGACTAGGGGGGTTCGCGACATCGAAAACTCACTGGAGACTAGTGGGCGACGAGAGGCGGCGGAAGGCAGAGGTTCGGCGACTTCGCGTTTCTGCTACGAGGCGGGAACTTGAACTCCGTCTTCGCCTGGAGCTTCATGGGGGCACGGCGAGTATTGGCATCACGTTGGCGTCCGTTGGGGAAGGCCGGAAGGTGGGTCTCACCGTTGAGGCGGCTCGGACACGGCGGCGCAGAAGGGGTCGACGGGGGAAAAGTTCAATGCCGGTGTTTTTAATCTCAAAATCGATGAAGAGAAGGGTCAGGAGTGATCATAAGAAAATTGCACATCAATGAGAAGAATATAGGGAGACGGGGTTCACCAGGGTTGCCGGAATTTCGGAGCGAGACGTCGACGATCGTCGGGGAACAGTGCTTAGAGATTCTTTAAATTAGTTGCGCTCAAAGAAAGATTGCTCGTGCTTTTGCACTGGAGCGCAGTAGGAAGATAGGCGCGTAGCTTGGCGTCGTTGGCTGGGCTCGAGAGGCAGGGAGTGGCCGGGAATCGAGCTCGAGTTCGGCTCGGCAATGGCGGAGGCAGAGGATGCGGGGAAAGATCAGCGGGGGAGGGGAATTTATAGGCCGGGGCTGGGTCGCGGGGTGGTCACGGGTTCGCAGAGTGTTCTCGCATCGATTTGAAGACTTTCAGACTGGAGGAGCCGTTGGTGCGAGGCAGTGCAAGGGCGGCAGCGAAGGGGCAGGGCGTGGCAGTAGAGGGGCAGAGCTCTCCGGGCAGAGGCGAAAGCAACCGCGAGCTTGGCTGGTAGCAGCGTGCGGAGGGGAGAAGGGCAGAGTGAAGTGAAGGGGATGTGAGGCGACGAGCACGCGCGTAGCTTTATCGTGCCAGAGCAGCGGGGAGCTGTCGGAGGCCAGGAATCAAGAAGAACAGTGGCAGGGTGAAGCAAGCGGCGGTGCAGCGGGACGTCGGGCAGGGGCGAAAGGAACTCGGGCAAGCGGCGGCTAGTGCTCGGGCGGCAGCGACGACGTGACGGCAGCTGCGTGAGCGAGTTCCAAGGTGGCAGCGGGCGGCGGGGATTCGCGCGAGCACACGCGCGGGCGGGAGCCGAGAGGAAGAAGACAAGGAAATTTTGTAAGTAAGCCCTTCACTTTTTGAAAAGTTTGCAGAAAGGTCCTCGATTCAAGAAAAACCAATTAAATTATTTCTAAATGTCCAATTAAGCTGAAAATTTGAGGGTGAGCTAATTAAAATGTGGACAATCCATTAGTGTAATCTATTTGGTCAGAAAAGAAATAATTTAATTAGAGTTATCAATTAAAGTTAAATCAATTATAGGGTTAAACCATTTATTTGATTGATTTCCAATTGGAATAAAATTCTGGTTTTTGGCCCAAAATTCTATTTTATTGTTACTATGATTCTGATGTAATTATTTGGCCTATGATTTATAGAAATTTAATTTGCTTTACATTTTTGCTTGCAGGGTTTTAATTTAACTTGCAGAATTTGGATTTTTATCTTGTCCTTATCATTTCATGCTCAAACTTTGAGTTCAGAATCTTGGCAATTTTGTGCTAAGCAAGAAATGGGACACCTGGGTGTCACACTTGTGTACCCACAAACGCGTTAGTCTAGGCGTGGTTCATGATACGCTGGACGAGTCCTGCACCGCGATGGAGTTAGACGCTGTATTGAATGTAACATGCTAGCAGTAGGAGGTACTCGGGGCGGTATCTCAACCATAGGGAAGTATTTATTTTTTAAAAAATTATGTACTATTCTATTCTTTGAATTTCGCTTTGTGTCGAAGTTGGCCTCGCCGCAAGCTTTCTAGAAAAAAAGTATGCCTCGAACGGACAACGAACGCAAAAGTTACGCTTGTTTTAGGTTATAGGTCTCCTTTTTCGTGTGCTTACACCCACGGTGTGCTAAATAGCGTGGCCGTGGGATGTAGGTTTTCTTCCATGGTTCCTTGTGTACCCATAAACTCGGTTGTCTAGGCGTGGTTTATGATACGGTGGGCGAGTCCTCCACCGCCACGGAGTTCGACTCTGTATTGAATGTTAGATGCTAGCAGTAGGAGGTACTCAGGGCGGTATCTCAACCATAGGGAAGTATTTATTTTTTATAAAATTATATACTATTCTACTCTTCGAATTTCGATTTTTGTTGGTGTTGGCCTTGCCCCAAGCTTTCTAAAAGAAGTATGCCCCGAACGGACAACAAACACAAAAGTTACGCTTGTTTTAGGTTATAGGTCTCCTTTTTCGTGTGCTTACACCCCCGGTGTGCTGAACCACGTGGCTGAGATATGTGGGTTACCTTCCATGGTTTCTTGTGTACCCATAAAATCGGTAGTCTAGGCGTGGTTCCTGATACGGTGGGCGAGTCCTCCACCGCGATGGAGTTCGACGCTGTATTCAATATAACATGCTCGCAGTAGGAGGTATGCGGGGCAGCATCTCAACCATAGGGAAGTATTTATTTTGTAAAAAATTATATACTATTCTACTCTTTGAATTTTGCTTTTTGTCGGTGTTGGCCTCGCCGCGAGCTTTCTAGAAGAAAAAAGTATGCACCGATCGGACAACGGATGCAAAAGTTATGCTCGTTTTAGGTTATAGGTCTCCTTTTTCATGTGCTTACATCCGTGGTGTGATGAACCGCGTGCCCAAATGATGTGGGTTACCTTCCATAGTTCCTTGTGTACCCATAAACACGGTAGTCTAGGCGCGGTTCATGATATGGTGGGCAAGTCCTCCACCGTGATGGAGCTCAATGCTGTATTGAATGTAACGTGCTAGCAGTAGGAGGTACTCGATGCGGTATCTCAACCATAGGGAAGTATTTATTTTTTTACAAAATTATGTACTATTCTACTCTTAGAATCGCGCTTTGTGTCGATGTTGGCCTCGCCGCAAGCTTTCTAGAAAAAAAGTATGCCCCAAACGGACAACGGACACAAAAGTTACGCTTGTTTTAGGTTATAGGTCTCATTTTTCGTGCGCTTACACCCATGGTGTGCTGAACTGTATGCTCAAATTATTTGGGTTACCTTCCATGGTTCCTTGTGTACCCATAAATGCAGTAGTCTAGGCGTAGTTCATGATATGGTGGGCGAGTCCTCCACAGTGATGGAGTTCGACGCTGTATTGAACGTAACATGCTAGCAGAAAGGAGGTACTCGGGGCGGTATCTCAACTATAGGGAAGTATTTTTTTATAACATTATATACTATTCTACTCTTTGAATTTTACTTTTTGTCGGTGTTGGCCTCGCTGCAAGCTTTCTTGAAAAAAAACTATGCCCCAAACGGACAAGGGACACAAAAGTTATGCTTGTTTTAGGTTATAGGTCTCCTTTTTCGTGTGCTTACACCCATGGTGTGCTGAACCGCGTGGCCGAGGGATTGGGTTTTCTTCCATGGTTCTTGTGTACCCATAAAGTCGATTGTCTAGGCGCAGTTCATGATACGGTGGGCGAGTCCTCCACCGCCACAGAGTTTGACGCTGTATTGACTGTAACATGCTAGCAGTAGGAGGTACTCGGGGCGGTATCTCAACCATAGGGAAATATTCATTTCTTATAAAATTATATACTATTCTACTCTTTGAATTTCACTTTTTGTTGGTGTTGGCCTCGCCGCAATCTTTCTAAAAAAAAGAATGCCCTGAACGGACAATGAACGCAAAAGTTACGCTTGTTTTAGGTTAGAGATCTCCTTTTTCGTGTGCTTACACCCACGGTGTGCTGAACCGTGAGGCCGAGGGATATGGGTTACCTTCCATGGTTCCTTGTGTACCCATAAACTCGGTAGTCTAGGCGCGGTTCGTGATACGGTGGGCGAGTCCTCCACTGCGATGGAGTTCGACGCTGTATTCAATATAACATGCTCGCAGTAGGAGGTATGCGGGGCAGCATCTCAACCATAGGGAATTATTTATTTCATAAAAATTATATACTATTCTACTCTTTGAATTTTGCTTTTTGTCGGTGTTGGCCTCGCCGCGAGCTTTCTAGAAAAAAAAAAGTATGCACCAATCGAATAACGGATGCAAAAGTTATGCTCGTTTTAGGTTATTGGTCTCCTTTTTCATGTTCTTACATCCACGATGTGATGAACCGCGTGCCCGAATGATGTGGGTTACCTTCCATAGTTCCTTGTGTACCCACAAACGTGGTAGTCTAGGCGCGGTTCATGATATGGTGGGCGAGTCCTCCACCGCGATGGAGTTCAAGGCTGCATTGAATGTAACATGCTAGCAGTAGGAGGTACTCGGGGCGGTATCTCAACCATAGAGAAGTATTTATTTTTTATAAAATTATGTAGTATTCTACTCTTTGAATTTCGCTTTCTGTTGATATTGGCCTGGCCACAAGCTTTCTAGAAAAAAAGTATGCCCCAAATGGACAATGGACGCAAAAGTTACGCTTGTTTTAGGTTATATGTCTCATTTTTCGTGTGCTTACACCCGCGGTGTGCTGAACCGTGCGCCCGAATGATGTGGGTTACCTTCCATGGTTCCTTGCATACCCATAAACGTAGTAGTCTAGGTGCAGTTCATGATATGGTGGGTGAGTCCTCCACCGCAATGGAGTTTGACGCTGTATTGAATGTAACATGCTAGCAGAAAGGCGGTACTCAGGGCGGTATCTCAACCATAGGGAAGTATTTATTTTTTAAAAAATTATATACTATTCTACTATTTGAATTTCGCTTTTTGTTGGTGTTGGCCTCGCCGCAAGCTTTCTAGAAAAAAAGTATGCCCCAAATGGACAATGAACGCAAAAGTTACGCTTGTTTTATGTTATAGGTCTCCTTTTTTGTGTGCTTACACCCGCAGTGTGCTGCACCGCATGGCCGAGGGATGTGGGTTACCTTCCATGGTTCCTTGTGTACCCATAAACTTGATAGTCTAGGCGTGGTTCATGATACGGTGTGCGAGTCCTCCACTGCGATGGAGTTCGACGCTGTATTCAATATAATATGCTCGTAGTAGGAGGTATGCGGGGCAACATCTCAACTATAGGGAAGTATTTATTTTGTAAAAAATTATATACTATTCTACTCTTTGAATTTTGCTTTTTGTCGGTGTTGGCCTTGCCGCAAGCTTTCTAGAAAAAAAAGTATGCACCAATCGAATAACGGATGGAAAAGTTATGCTCCATTTAGGTTATAGGTCTCCTTTTTCATGTGCTTGCATCCACGGTGTGATGAACCGCGTGCCCGAATGATGTGGGTTGCCTTCCATAGTTCCTTGTGTACCCACAAATGCAGTAGTTTAGGCGCAGTTTATGATACGGTGGGCGAGTCCTCCACAGCGATGGAGTTCAACGCTGTATTGAATGTAACATGCTAGCAGTAGGAGGTACTCGGGGTGGTATCTCAACCATAGGGAAGCATTTATTTTTTATAAAATTATCTACTATTTTACACTTTGAATTTTGCTTTTTGTTGATGTTGGCCTGGCCGCAAGCTTTCTAGAAAAAAGTATGCCCCAAACGAACAACGGACATAAAAGTTACGCTTGTTTTAGGTTATGTCTCATTTTTTGTGTGCTTACACCAACAGTGTGCTGAACCGTGTGCCTGAATGATGTAGGTTACCTTCCATGGTTCCTAGTGTACCCATAAACGCAGTAGTCTAGGTGAAGTTCATGATATGGTGGGCGAGTCCTCCACCGTGATGGAGTTTGACGCTGATGTGGACAGGGGTTCCCGATCTTCCGAAAGGTTCGAGATACGTTGATTTGGTTGAAGGCGACACACAAATCAATCCGGCTTCAGAACAACACGTTCTAAACCCCGCAATCGCAGCACGACGTCTCCTCTGGTTATCAACCATCCTAAAACGATTGACCTCGCCGAAAAGGCTAATCCCTGCCTGCGAATCAAGAACACAAGCAAGAACAAAGAAGAAGGCAACACAATTGCAGATGTATTATGAATCTCACGAAGTTGGAGTCTCACAAACCGTGATGACGGCGAAACTGTTATGAACAGAATAATCTAAGCAAAACCCGAGCCCTAATAGTGCAGCAGCGGCTGTATATAAAGACCCTAGGGTCGTGCAAGACCCTCTGGACGCGCCCCTAATTGGGCTCAACTAGATACAAAGCCCAAAGGCCAAAAATAGGCGACACAGCACCGAAACAGATTCTGGACTCTCTCTTGTTTCGACGATTCCCGATGACTACGGATGAATTTTTATATGAGACTGGTGGCATTGGAAAGGTCTTCTTCTTATCTTTCCGTGCATATGTAGAACATCCAAATCCGAGTCCGTATGCGTCCGAAGCCTCCGTTTTAGTGCAGACTGGTCCTGAGCCCTGAAACAGACTCGAAGTCGGTTTTGGTTGGGCCTCCACCTTGGCTTCCACGTCCTTGCTGGTCCTCCACGTCTCCAAGTCCTTCTCCCATCATCTCCTGGTCCTCTCCATGGTTCCTAATTACAATATAATCATTAGGTAGCAAACCATTCTCAAAAGTGACATATAATGAAGAATGTAGGAACGAGCTCACCTCTAAATTTAGTCGTCGTGCACGAGCTCTAGTCATTGGACCTTGCAAGTCCAGAATTGGAGGAGTGTTGCATGTATCCTTAGGAGTGATGTCCTCATCATCCTCCCCCTCTTGAACTGGAGTCGTCCGTGACTCAAGGTCATTCTCTTCTCCCAAGTATGGTTTCAAATCTGAAATGTTAAAAGTAGGACTAACCCCGAACTCGGGAGGCAACTCAAGTTTGTATGCGTTATCATTAATCTTCTCAATTATTTTGAAAGGACCATCAGCTCTAGGCATTAATTTAGACTTTCTCAAATCTGGAAATCTATCCTTTCTCAAGTGTAACCATACTAAATCTCCTACATCAAGTTTTACTTCTTTTCTACCTTTACCACCAGCAATTTTATACTTTTCATTCATCTTTTCAATGCTAAGTCTAGTGGTCTCATGCATTTTCAAAATAAATTCAGCACGCTCCATAGCATCAACATGAACTCTCTCATGAATAGGTAAAGGAAGTATATCAAGTGGAGTACGGGGATCAAAACCATACACTACCTTGAAAGGACTTACCTTGGTAGTAGAATGTGTGGCCCGATTATATGCAAACTCAACATGAGGCAAACATTCTTCCCATTGCTTCAAATATTTCTTCAAAATAGCTCTCAACATAGTACCCAAAGTGCGGTTCACCACCTCAGTTTGTCCATCACTTTGTGGGTGACAAGTTGTGGAAAACAACAACTTTGTACCCAACTTATTCCAAAGCGTGCGCCAAAAGTGACTCAAGAATTTTGCATCACGATCTGAAACAATAGTAGAAGGCATACCATGCAAACGAACAATTTCTTTGAAAAAGAGATCAGCAATATAACTAGCATCATCAGTCTTATGACATGGTATAAAGTGTGCCATCTTAGAAAATCTATCCACAACAACAAAAATACTATCACTCCCCCTCTTAGTCCTAGGCAGTCCTAAAACAAAGTCCATAGAAATATCCGCCCAAGGAATAGAAGGAACAGGAAGTGGCATGTATAAACCATGTGGATTCAAGCGAGACTTAGCTTTTTGACATGTAGTGCAGCGAGCAACAAAGCGCTCAACATCTTTCCTCATCCTTGGCCAAAAGAAGTGTGTGGCCAAAATATCCTCCGTCTTCTTGGCACCAAAATGACCCATCAATCCACCTCCATGCGCCTCCTGTAACAACAAAAGACGAACGGAACCAACTGGAATGCATAGGCGGTTAGCTCTAAACAAGAATCCATCATTCAACACAAATTTATTCCATGCACGACCTTCTTTACAATGCAGCAATACATCCTTAAAATCAACATCAGCAGCATATTGTTCTTTAATTGCCTCAAGTCCAAAAATTCTACAATCAAGTTGAGACAATAAAGTATAGCGCCTAGATAAAGCATCAGCGATCACATTATCCTTCCCTTTCTTATGTTTAATAATGTAAGGAAAAGACTCAATAAACTCAATCCATTTAGCATGTCTACGGTTCAAATTACATTGAGAACGAATATACTTAAGTGATTCATGATCAGAATGAATAACAAATTCTTTGGGCAACAAATAATGACGCCACGTCTCTAAACAACGTACAAGTGCATACGTGGAGTAATTCAAAACAGGCCCAGTTATTTTCTCACTAAAGTACGCAATAGGTTTACTATCTTGCATCAAAACACCACCAATACCTATACCACTAGCATCACATTCAAGCCCAAAAATCTTATCAAAATTAGGTAATTGCAGCAATGGTGCATGTGTAAGTTTATCCTTCAAAGCATCAAAAGACTCATGATGTACCTTACCCCAATGGAAATCAATGCCCTTCTTTGTCAACTCATGCAAAGGTGCAGCAATGGTGCTGAAATCTTTGACAAAGCGGCGGTAGAAACCTGCAAGACCAAGAAAACTCCTCACCTGTGTGATAGTTTTTGGTACAGGCCAGCTCTTTATGGCTTCAATCTTCGCCTCATCCACCTCAATTCCCTGTGGAGTCACAACATAGCCAAGAAAAGAGACTCGATCCGTGCAAAAGATGCACTTCTCAAGGTTACCAAATAAACGTGCATCTCGTAAAGCATCAAAAACAGCACGCAAATGATTCATATGTTCATCTATACATTTGCTATAAATCAAGATATCATCAAAGTAAACTACCACAAATTTGCCAATAAAATCTCTTAAAACCTCATTCATCAAGCGCATGAAAGTACTAGGTGCATTAGTTAACCCAAAAGGCATTACTAACCACTCATATAATCCAAATTTGGTTTTGAAAGCTGTTTTCCATTTGTCTCCAAGTTTCATTCTAATTTGATGGTAGCCACTACGCAAATCAATTTTAGTGAAAATTATAGCACCACATAACTCATCAAGCATGTCGTCTAGCCTAGGAATAGGATGACGATACCTAATAGTAATATTATTAATGGCTCTACAATCTACACACATACGCCAAGTACCATCTTTCTTAGGAACCAAATGTACAGGAACAGCACAAGGACTAAGTGATTGACGAACATACCCACGATCCAAAAGGTCTTGAACTTGTCGTTGTATCTCCTTAGTCTCCTCAGGGTTGGTCCTATAAGCAGCACGGTTTGGCAAAGTAGCACCCGGAATCAAATCAATTTGATGCTCAATCCCTCTCAAAGGTGGCAACCCCGGGGGTATCTCAGCTGGAAAAACATCCTCATACTCCTGCAAAAGGTTAGTGACAGCAGGAGACACAGCACTAGAAGCAATATCATCAAGCGAAAACAAAGCTTCTTTGCATATCAAGGCATAGCAAATATCATCATTATCAGAAATTTCAGCAAGCTCAGATTTTGTTGCAAGACATGAACGACCTTGTAATTTAATTCCAGCACCCTTTGAACTTGAAGAATCATTAATATTACTAGGTGTAGAATCAGAATTAACAAGTTGTTGAATTTTAGGACCTTTATTTTTCAAACTAGCAGCTCTTTCTAAATCAGCTTGTACAATTTCAGCAGGGGTCATTGGTAACAAAGTAATTTTAGTTCCTTTATGCATAAAAGTGTACTTATTACTTCTACCATGGTGTACAGCATCATTATCAAATTCCCAAGGTCTACCCAATAAAAGTGAACATGCTTGCATGGGTACAACATCACAATCAACAGAATCCACATAAGAACCAATGGAAAAAGGAACTCTGCAAGTTTGTATTACCTTAGCTTTTCCAGAGTCATTTAACCACTGAATGTAGTACGGATATGGATGTGGGCGTGTGGTCAAAGCAAGCTTGTTGACCACATCAGAACTCACCAAGTTATTGCAGCTCCCTCCATCAATGATGACACGTGCTCCGCGGTTCTTGATGATGAAGAAAATCTAGAACAAGTTGTGGCGCTGCATCGTCACGGGCTGATGAACTTGAGTACTAAGGACACGTTGAACAATAATGTTCATGTATCCCGTGGTGTCTCCGCCTCCAAGGACAAGGTCACTGTTGGTGGCAGCGACGTCCTCCTCCTCATCCTCCACGTCGGAGGTGCTCATGTAACCGCCATCGTCTGTTGCCACATATGCCCGCCTACTTGGACAATCTTTCTGCACATGACCAAGTCCATGGCAGCGGTGGCACTGAATCTCTGTAGTGCGCCCCGTCGAAGCAACAGAGGAGGCACTACTAGCTGGTACCTGCACAGAAGTTTAACCTGAGCGCATAGAAGGTGCAGGGGCTGATCTTGGGGCTGCAGAAACAACACTGGTTCCCTTGGTAGCTGCTGGTGGTGGCGGACGGAAAGCTGGCCTGGGCTGCCCCGAAGTCCCCGTCGAGCGTGGGGGGTAGGAGTTCCTTGACTTGCTGTACTCCTCAAAAGCCTGGAAAAGTCCCTGTGATTCTTTCTCTGCAAGCATAGCATACTGGAAACACTGGGTGAGGGTATAATATTCTTTATAGTCAAGGATGTCCTGAATTTCTTTTCTTAAACCAGAATAAAAGCGACAAATCTGATCCTCTACTTTTTCAACTATGGCACAACGAATCAAACCCTTCTGAAGCTCACTAAAGTACTCCTGAACAGTTTTATCTCCTTGTTCTAAACGCTGCACTTTATTACGAATCTCTCTATAAAAAGAAGGAGGAACAAAACGATCACGCATTGCTACCTTAAGTTCTTCCCAGGTAGTAGGCAAATCAGTTTCAGCAGCTAGACCACTCCACCAAACAATAGCAAAGTCCTTAAGCTCACTAGTAGCTTGTCTAACTCTATGTTGTTCAGGAACAAGGTGGGCATTAAATTTTTGTTCTACAGTCATCTCCCAATCAAGATAAACATCACCATCATACTGACCCGAAAATGAAGGAATTGAAAACTTAATTTTAGCATACGGGTCATCTGGAGCATAGTTACCGTGTGGACGACGGTTGTAGTTATGGAAACCACCCATACCTTGAGTATTATGTTGCAAACAACGTCGTAATCGTGCGGTCCTTGTAGCTGACCTATCCACGGTGCCATTAGCCTTATACACCGTGTCTTCATCATGGACGTCTTCAACGTCGTTGTTGTTGTTATTGGTGTTCGTATTGTTGGTTTTAGGAGCGGTCTCCAACGCGACAACCTGATCGGTTAACTTAGAGACCCGCTTCTCTAACCGCTCGATGCTTTCTCCAATGTGAAGCATGCTGACCGCATCAGTGATGGCTCTGGTGATCGTCTCTGCCAAATCACTCTGAGCAGCCTGCAAAGCCTTCTGGAGCTGCTCTTGGCTCACGCACTCAGCAAATTATGAGGGTGAAGCCATCTCTCCGTCGTCACTTCCTGCCATCAGAAACACCAAAACAGGAAACAAACAGTGAAGGTTATACCTACAAAACAGCTAAGCAGTGGTGCCTCTCAACACAACAAAAGGAGACTCCTTACAAAGCTCTTACAAAGTTCTGAAAAGCAAAGCAAAGGATACCAGAGAGATATGTCCACGATTGCAAGGGTCACAAAATAACCTGTGTGCTGTCCAGAAGAAATATGTAGAGCTAGGAAGGCCAAATATATATATGTGAGTGGTACACAAATCAAAAACAGACAGTAAAGCTGAATAAGTGCCCAAGTAACTTGTCCCTAGTTGCTGGTCTAAGTATGTCCTAGAACAGTAGTGATAGCAAAGTAGAAACAAGGAGACAAAGGCACAACAAGCGATAACAGGGGGCTAAGTGCAAAACAGCCAAATCCAGAAATTTCAGGGGGCTAGAAGTAGCACTAGTAGAAATCCCAAATTTCTTTTTTTTTGATTTTATTTTTTTAATATTTTTCTCCAACTCACTAACAATGGAGGAGAATCCACAAAAAATTTCAGCTCAAACAGATGTAGGATATGGCCTACAGAAAATCTTGAAGTTGCAGAAAACGTCGAGTTTAAACTTAAATCAATTTTTTCTTTATCTTCCCAATTTTTTTTGAATTTTTTGACGAGGGCACACAGGGCAGAGCCGAGTGTGGTATGCCCAACTTTCAGTCAAGAATCTCCTGTAAAAATATTGGACAAGGGTTCCCGATCTTCCGAAAGGTTCGAGATACGTTGATTTGGTCGAAGGCGACACACAAATCGATCCGGCTTAACGCTGTATTAAATGTAACATGCTAGCAGAAAGGCGGTACTCGAGGCGATATCTCAACCATAGGGAAGTATTTATTTTTTAAAAATTATATACTATTCTACCCTTTGAATTTTGCTTTTTGTCGGTGTTGGCCTCGCCACAAGCTTTCTAGAAAAAATAAGTATGCACCGATCGGACAACGGATATAAAAGTTATGCTTGTTTTAGGTTATAGGTCTCCTTTTTTGTGTGCTTACACCCATGGTGTGCTGAACCGCGTGGCAAGGGATGTGGGTTATCTTCCATGGTTCCTGTTGTACCCATAAACTCGGTAGTCTAGACGCGGTCTATGATATGGTGGGCGAGTCCTCCACCGCGATGGAGTTCGACGCTGTATTGAAAGTAACATGCTAGCAGTAGGAGGTACTCGGGGCGGTATCTCAACCATAGGGATGTATTTATTTTGTAAAAAATTATATACTATTCTACTCTTGGAATTTTTCTTTTTGTCGGTGTTGGCCTCGCCGCAAGCTTTCTAGAAAAAAAAGTATGCCCTAAACGGACAACGAACACAAAAGTTATGCTCGTTTTAGGTTATAGGTCTACTTTATTGTGTGCTTAGACCCACAGTGTGCTGAACCGCGTGGCCGAGGTATGTGGGTTACCTTCCATGGTTCCTTGTGCACCCATAAACTCGGTAGCCTAGGCACGGTTCAAGATACGATGGGCGAGTCCTCCACCACGATGGAGTTCGACGCTGTATTGAATATAACATGCTCGCAGTAGGAGGTACTCGGGGCAGTATCTCAACCATAGGGAAGTATTTATTTTTTATAAAATTATGTACTATTCTACTCTTTGAATTTTGCTTTTTGTCGATGTTGGCCTCGCCGCAAGCTTTCTAGTAAAAAAGTATGCCCCAAATGGATAACGGACGCAAAAGTTACGCATGTTTTAGGTTATATGTCTCATTTTTCGTGTGCTTACACCCACGGTGTGCTGAACCGTGTGCCCGAATGATGTGGGTTACCTTCCATGGTTCCTTGTGTACCCATAAACGCAGTAGTCTAGGCGCAGTTCATGATACGGTGGGCGAGTCCTCCACCGCGATGGAGTTCGATGTTGTATTGAATGTAACATGCTAGCAAAAAGGTGGTACTCAGGGCGGTATCTCAATCATAGGGAATTATTTATTTTTTAAAAATTATATACTATTCTACTCTTTGAATTTTGCATTTTCTTGGTGTTGGCCTTGCCGCAAGCTTTCTAGAAAAAAAAGTATGCACCAATCGGACAACGGATGGAAAAGTTATGCTCGTTTTAGGTTATAGGTCTCCTTTTTCATGTGCTTACATCCACGGTGTGATGAACCGCGTGCCCAAATTATGTGGGTTACCTTCCATAGTTCCTTGTGTACCCACAAACACGGTAGTCTAGGCATGATTCTTGATATGGTGGGCGAGTCCTCCACCGCGATGGAGTTCAACACTGTATTGAATGTAACATGCTAGCAGTAGGAGGTACTTGGGGCGGTATCTCAACCATAGCGAAGTATTTATTTTTATAAAATTATATACTATTCTACTCTTTGAATTTTGCTTTTTGCCGATGTTGGCCTTGCCGGAAGCTTTCTAGAAAAAAAGTATGCCCCGAACGGACAATGAACACAAAAGTTACGCTTGTTTTAGGTTATAGGTCTCCTTTTTTGTGTGCTTACACCCATGGTGTGCTGAACCGCGTGGCTGAGGGATGTGCGTTACCTTCCATGGTTCCTTGTGTACCCATAAACTCGGTGTTGGCCTCGTCGCAAGCTTTCTAGAAAAAAAAAGTATGCACCGATCGCACAATGGATGCAAAAGTTATGCTCGTTTTAGGTTATAGGTCTCCTTTTTCATGTGGTTACATCCACAGTGTGATGAACCGCATGCCTGAATGATTTAGGTTACCTTCAATAGTTCCTTGTGTACCAACAAACGTGGTAGTCTTGTCACAGTTCATGATATGGTGGATGAGTCCTCCACCGTGATGGAGCTCAACGCTGTATTGAATGTAACATGCTAGTAGTAGGAGGTACACGGGGCGGTATCTCAACCATAGGGAACTATTTATTTTTTATAAAATTTTGTACTATTCTACTCTTTGAATTTCGCTTTTTGTCAATGTTGGCCTCGCCGCAAGCTTTCTAGAAAAAGTATGCCCCGAACGGGCAATGAACGCAAAAGTTACACTTGTTTTAGGTTATAGGTTTCCTTTTTCGTGTGCTTACAGCCACGGTGTGCTGAATCGTGTGACCGAGGGATGTGGGTTATCTTCCATGGTTCCTTGTGTACCCATAAACTCGGTAGTCTATGCGCGGTTCATAATACGGTGGGCGAGTCCTCTATCGTGATGGAGTTCGACGTTTTATTGAATGTAACATGCTAGCAGTAGGAGGTACTCGGGACGGTATCTCAACCATAGGGAAGTATTTATTTTTTATAAAATTATATACTATTCTACTCTTTGAATTTTGCTTTTTGTCGATGTTGGCCTCGCCACAAGCTTTCTAGGAAAAAAGTAAGCCCCGAATGGACAACGAACGCAAAAGTTACGCATGTTTTAGGTTATATGTCTCATTTTTCGTGTGCTTACACCTACGGTGTGCTGAACCGTGTGCCTGAATGATGTGTGTTACCTTCCATGGTTCCTTGTATATCCATAAACGCAGTAGTCTAGGCGCGGTTCATGATATGGTGGCCGAGTCCTCCATCGCGATGGAGCTCAACGCTGTATTGAATGTAACATGCTAGCAGTAGGAGGTACTCGAGGCGGTATCTCAACCATAGGGAAGTATTTATTTTTTATAAAATTATATACTATTATACTCTTTGAATTTCGCTTTTTTGTCGGTGTTGGCCTCGCCACAAGCTTTCTAGAAAAAAAAGTATGCCCCGAACGGACAACGAACGCAAAAGTTACGCATGTTTTAGGTTATATGTCTCATTTTTCGTGTGCTTACACCCACGGTGTGCTGAACCGTGTGCCCGAATGATGTGGGTTACCTTCCATGGTTCCTTGTGTACCCATAAACGCAGTAGTCTAGGCGCAGTTCATGATACGGTGGGCGAGTCCTCCACCGCGATGGAGTTTGATGTTTTATTGAATGTAACATGCTAGCAAAAAGGAGGTACTCGGGGCGGTATCTCAATCATAGGGAAGTATTTATTTTTTAAAAATTATATACTATTCTACTCTTTGAATTTCGCTTTTTGTTGGTGTTGGCCTCGCCGCAAGCTTTCTAGAAAAAAAGTATGCACCAATCGGAACAAGGATGCAAAAGTTATGCTCGTTTTAGGTTGTAGGTCTCCTTTTTCATGTGCTTACATCCACGGTGTGATAAACCGCGTGCCTGAATGATGTGGGTTACCTTCCATAGTTCCTTGCGTACCCACAAACGCAGTAGTCTAGGCGCTGTTCATGATATGGTGGGCGAGTCCTCCACCGCGATGGAGTTCAACGCTTTATTGAATGTAACATGCTAGCAGTTAGAGGTACTCGGGGCGGTATCTCAACCATAGGGAACTATTTATTTTTTGTAAAATTATGTACTATTCTACTATTTGAATTTTGCTTTTTGTCAATGTCGGCCTCGCCGCAAGCTTTCTAGAAAAAAGTATGCCACAAACGGACAACGGACGCAAAAGTGACGCTTGTTTTAGGTTATAGCTCTCCTTTTTCGTGTGCTTACAGCCACGGTGTGCTGAACCGTGTCACTGAGGGATGTGGGTTATCTTCCATGGTTCCTTGTGTACCCATAAACTCGGTAGTCTATGCGCGGTTCATAATACGGTGGGCGAGTCCTCTTTTGTGATGGAGTTCGACGTTGTATTGAATGTAACATGCTAGCAGTAGGAGGTACTCGGGACGGTATCTCAACCATAGGGAAGTATTTATTTTTTATAAAATTATATACTATTCTACTCTTTGAATTTTGCTTTTTGTCGATGTTGGCCTCGCCACAAGCTTTCTAGGAAAAAAGTAAGCCCCGAATGGACAACGAACGCAAAAGTTACGCATGTTTTAGGTTATATGTCTCATTTTTCGTGTGCTTACACCCACGGTGTGCTGAACCGTGTGCCTGAATGATGTGTGTTACCTTCCATGGTTCCTTGTGTATCCATAAACGCAGTAGTCTAGGCGCGGTTCATGATATGGTGGGCGAGTCCTCCACCGCGATGGAGCTCAACGCTGTATTGAATGTAACATGCTAGCAGTAGGAGGTACTCGGGGCGGTATCTCAACCATAGGGCAGTATTTAGTTTTTATAAAATTATATACTATTCTACGCTTTGAATTTCACTTTTTGTCGGTGTTGGCCTCGCCGCAAGCTTTCTAGAAAAAAAGTTTGCCCCAAACGGACAACGGACGCAAAAGTTACGCTTGTTTTATGTTATAATTCTCCTTTTTTGTGTGCTTACACCCACGGTGTGCTGAACCGCGTGGCTGAGGGATGTGGGTTACCTTCCGTGGTTCCTTGTGTACCCATAAACTCGGTAGTCTAGGTGTGGTTCATGATACGATGGGCGAGTCCTCCACCACGATGGAGTTGGACGCTGTATTGAATATAACATGCTCGCAGTAGGAGGTATGCGGGGCAGCATTTCAACCAAAGGGAAGTATTTATTTTGTAAAAAATTATATACTATTCTACTATTTGAATTTTGATTTTTGTCGGTGTTGGCCTCGCCGCAAGCTTTCTAGAAAAAAAAGTATGCACCGATCGCACAATGGATGCAAAAGTTATGCTTGTTTTAGGTTATAGGTCTCCTTTTTCATGTGCTTACATCCACGGTGTGATGAACCGCGTGCCTGAATGATTTAGGTTACCTTCAATAGTTCCTTGTGTACCAAAAAATGCGGTAGTCTAGGCGCGGTTCATGATATGGTGGGCGAGTCCTCCACCGTGATGGAGCTCTACGCTGTATTGAATGTAACATGCTAGCAGTAGGAGGTACACAGGGCGGTATCTTAACCATAGGGAACTATTTATTTTTTATAAAATTATGTACTATTCTACTCTTTGATTTTCGCTTTTTGTCAATGTCAGCCTCGCCGCAGGCTTTCTAGAAAAAAGTATGCCCCAAACGGACAACGGACGCAAAAGTGACACTTGTTTTAGGTTATAGGTCTCCTTTTTCGTGTGCTTACAGCCACGGTGTGCTGAACCATGTGACCGAGGGATGTGGGTTATCTTCCATGGTTCCTTGTGTACCCATAAACTCGGTAGTCTATGCGCGGTTCATAATACGGTGGGCGAGTCCTCTACCGTGATGGAGTTCGACATTGTATTGAATGTAACATGCTCGCAGTAGGAGGTACTCGGGGCGGTATCTCAACCAAAGGGAAGTATTTATTTTTTATAAAATTATATACTATTCTACTCTTTGAATTTTGCTTTTTGTCGGTGTTGGCCTCGCCACAAGCTCTCTAGAAAAAAAGTAAGCCTCGAATGGACAACGAACGCAGAAGTTACGCATGTTTTAGGATATATGTCTCATTTTTCGTGTGCTTACACCCACGGTGTGCTGAACCGTGTGCCTGAATGATGTGAGTTACCTTCCATGGTTCCTTGTATATCCATAAACGTAGTAGTCTAGGCGCGGTTCATGATATGGTGGGCGAGTCCTCCACCGCGATGGAGCTCAACGCTGTATTGAATGTA
Source organism: Eleusine coracana subsp. coracana (assembly GCA_032690845.1). Taxonomy (NCBI): domain Eukaryota; kingdom Viridiplantae; phylum Streptophyta; class Magnoliopsida; order Poales; family Poaceae; genus Eleusine; species Eleusine coracana. The sequence continues at coordinate 23,388 of MU847673.1, forward strand.
ACATGCTAGCAGTAGGAGGTACTCGGAGCGGTATCTCAACCATAGGGAAGTATTTATTTTTTATAAAATTATATACTATTATACTCTTTGAATTTCGCTTTTTGTCGGTGTTGGCCTCGCCACAAGCTTTCTAGAAAAAAAAGTATGCCCCGAACGGACAACAAACGCAAAAGTTACGCATGTTTTAGGTTATATGTCTCATTTTTCGTGTGCTTACACCCACGGTGTGCTGAACCATGTGCCCAAATGATGTGGGTTACCTTCCATAGTTCCTTGTGTACCCATAAACGCAGTAGTCTAGGCGCAGTTCATGATACGGTGGGCGAGTCCTCCACCGCGATGGAGTTCGATGTTGTATTGAATGTAACATGCTAGCAAAAAGGAGGTACTCGGGGCGGTATCTCAACCATAGGGAAGTATTTTTTTATAAATTATATGCTATTCTACTCTTTGAATTTCGATTTTTGTCGGTGTTGGCCTCGCCGCAAGCTTTCTAGAAAAAAAGTTTGCCCCAAATGGCCAACGGACGCAAAAGTTACGCTAATTTATGTTATAATTCTCCTTTTTTGTGTGCTTACACCCACGGTGTGCTGAACCGCGTGGCTGAGGGATGTGGGTTACCTTCCGTGGTTCCTTGTGTACCCATAAACTCGGTAGTCTAGGTGTGGTTCATGATACGATGGGCGAGTCCTCCACCACGATGGAGTTGGACGCTGTATTGAATATAACATGCTCGCAGTAGGAGGTATGCGGGGCAGCATTTCAACCAAAGGGAAGTATTTATTTTGTAAAAAATTATATACTATTCTACTATTTGAATTTTGATTTTTGTCGGTGTTTGGCCTCGCCGCAAGCTTTCTAGAAAAAAAAGTATGCACCGATCGCACAATGGATGCAAAAGTTATGCTCGTTTTAGGTTATAGGTCTCCTTTTTCATGTGCTTACATCCACGGTGTGATGAACCGCGTGCCTGAATGATTTAGGTTACCTTCAATAGTTCCTTGTGTACCAAAAAATGCGGTAGTCTAGGCGCGGTTCATGATATGGTGGGCGAGTCCTCCACCGTGATGGAGCTCTACGCTGTATTGAATGTAACATGCTAGCAGTAGGAGGTACACGGGGCGGTATCTTAACCATAGGGAACTATTTATTTTTTATAAAATTATATACTATTCTACTCTTTGAATTTCGCTTTTTGTCAATGTCGGCCTCGCCGCAGGCTTTCTAGAAAAAAGTATGCCCCAAACGGACAACGGACGCAAAAGTGACACTTGTTTTAGGTTATAGGTCTCCTTTTTCGTGTGCTTACAGCCACGGTGTGCTGAACCATGTGACCGAGGGATGTGGGTTATCTTCCATGGTTCCTTGTGTACCCATAAACTTGGTAGTCTATGCGCGGTTCATAATACGGTGGGCGAATCCTCTACCGTGATGGAGTTCGACATTGTATTGAATGTAACATGCTCGCAGTAGGAGGTACTCGGGGCGGTATCTCAACCATAGGGAAGTATTTATTTTTTATAAAATTATATACTATTCTACTCTTTGAATTTCGCTTTTTGTCGGTGTTGGCCTCGCCACAAGCTTTCTAGAAAAAAAAGTATGCCCCGAACGGACAACAAACGCAAAAGTTACGCATGTTTTAGGTTATATGTCTCATTTTTCGTGTGCTTACACCCACGGTGTGCTGAACCATGTGCCCAAATGATGTGGGTTACCTTCCATGGTTCCTTGTGTACCCATAAACTCGGTAGTCTAGGCGTTGCTCATGATATGGTGGGCGAGTCCTCCACCGCGATGGAGTTCGACGCTGTATTGAATGTAACGTGCTAGCAGAAAGGAGGTACTCAGGGCGGTATCTCAACCATAGGGAAGTATTTTTTTTATACTATTATATCCTATTCTACTGTTTGAATTTCTCTTTTTGTCGGTGTTGGCCTCGCCGCAAGCTTTCTAGAAAAAAAGTATGCCCCAAACGGACAACGGACGAAAGTTACGCTTGTTTAGGTTATAGGTTTCATTTTTCATGTGCTTACAGCCGCGGTGTGCTGAACCGCGTGATCGAGGGATGTGGGTTATCTTCCATGGTTCCTTGTGTACCCATAAACTTGGTAGTCTAGGCGCGGTTCATGATACGGTGGGCGAGTCCTCAACCGTTATGGAGTTCGACGCTGTATTGAATGTAACATGCTAGCAGTAGGAGGTACTACGGGCGGTATCTCAACCATAGGGAAGTATTTATTTTTTATAAAATTATATACTATTCTACTCTTTGAATTTCGCTTTTCGTCGGTGTTGGCCTCACCGCAAGGTTTCTAGAAAAAAGGTATGCCCCGAATGGACAACGAACGCAAAAGTTACGCTTGTTTTAGGTTATATGTCTCATTTTTCATGCGCTTACACCCACGGTGTGCTGAACCGTGTGCCTGAATCATGTGGGTTACCTTCCATGGTTCCTTGTGTACCCATAAACGCAGTAGTTCATGATATAGTGGGCGAGTCCTCCACCGCGATGGAGTTTGACGTTGTATTGAATGTAACATGGTAGCAAACAGGAGGTACTCGGGGCGGTATCTCAATCATAGGGAAGTATTTATTTTTTAAAAATTATATACTACTCTACTCTTTGAATTTCGCTTTTTGTCGGTGTTAGTCTTGTTGCAAGATTTCTGGAAAAAAAAGTATGCACCAATCGAACAACGGATACAAAAGTTATGCTTGTTTTAGGTTATAGGTCTCCATTTTCATGTGCTTACATCCACGGTGTGATGAACCGCGTGCCCCAATGATGTGGGTTACCTTCCATAGTTCCTTGTGTACCCACAAACGCAGTAGCCTAGGCACATCATATGGTGGGCGAGTCCTCCACCGCGATAGAGTTCAATGCTATATTGAATGTAACATGCTAGCAGTAGGAGGTACTCAGGGCGGTATCTCAACCATAGGGAAGTATTTATTTTTTATAAAATTATATACTATTCTACTCTTTGAATTTTTCTTTTTGTCGGTGTTGGCCTCACCGCAAGCTTTCTAGAAAAAAAAGTATGCCCCGAATGGACAACGAACGCAAAAGTTACGCTTGTTTTAGGTTATATGTCTCATTTTTCATGTGCTTACACCCACGGTGTGCTGAACCGTGTGCCTGAATCATGTGGGTTACCTTCCATGGTTCCTTGTGTACCCATAAACGCAGTAGTTCATGATATAGTGGGCGAGTCCTCCACCGCGATGGAGTTTGACGTTGTATTGAATGTAACATGGTAGCAAACAGGAGGTACTCGGGGCGGTATCTCAATCATAGGGAAGTATTTATTTTTTAAAAATTAGATACTACTCTACTCTTTGAATTTCGCTTTTTGTCGGTGTTAGTCTTGTTGCAAGATTTCTGGAAAAAAAAGTATGCACCAATCGAACAACGGATACAAAAGTTATGCTTGTTTTAGGTTATAGGTCTCCATTTTCATGTGCTTACATCCACGGTGTGATGAACCGCGTGCCCCAATGATGTGGGTTACCTTCCATAGTTCCTTGTGTACCCACAAACGCAGTAGCCTAGGCACATCATATGGTGGGCGAGTCCTCCACCGCGATAGAGTTCAATGCTATATTGAATGTAACATGCTAGCAGTAGGAGGTACTCAGGGCGGTATCTCAACCATAGGGAAGTATTTATTTTTTATAAAATTATATACTATTCTACTCTTTGAATTTTTCTTTTTGTCGGTGTTGGCCTCACCGCAAGCTTTCTAGAAAAAAAAGTATGCCCCGAATGGACAACGAACGCAAAAGTTACGCTTGTTTTAAATTATATGTCTCATTATTTGTGTGCTTACACCCATGGTGTGCTGAACCGTGTGCCTAAATGATGTGGGTTACCATCCATGGTTCCTTCTGTGCCCATAAACTCGATAGTGTAGGCATGGTTCATGATACGATGGGCGAGTCCTCCACCACGATGGAGTTCGACGCTGTATTGAATATAACGTGCTCGCAGTAGGAGGTATGCGGGGCAGCATTTCAACCAAAGGGAAGTATTTATTTTCTAAAAAATTATATACTATTCTACTATTTGAATTTCGCTTTTTGTCGGTGTTAGCCTCGCCACAAGCTTTCTAGAAAAAAAAGTATGCACCGATCGCACAATGGATGCAAAAGTTATGCTCGTTTTAGGTTATAAATCTCCTTTTTCATGTGCTTACATCCACGGTGTGATGAACCGCGTGCCTGAATGATTTATGTTACCTTCAGTAGTTCCTTGTGTACCAACAAATGCGGTAGTCTAGGCGCGGTTCATGATATTGTGGGCGAGTCCTCCACCGCGATGGAGCTCTACGCTGTATTGAATGTAACATGCTAGCAGTAGGAGGTACACGGGGCGGTATCTTAACCATAGGGAACTATTTATTTTTTATAAAATTATGTACTATTCTACTCTTTGAATTTTGCTTTTTATCAATGTGGGCCTCGCCGCATGCTTTCTAGAAAAAAGTATGCCCCAAACGGGCAATGAACGCAAAAGTTACGCTTGTTTTAGGTTATAGGTATCCTTTTTCGTGTGCTTACACCCACGGTGTGCTGAACCGCGTGGTCGAGGGATGTGGGTTATCTTCCATGGTTCCTTGTGTACCCATAAACTCGGTAGTCTAGGCGTTGTTCATGATATGGTGGGCGAGTCCTCCACCGCGATGGAGTTCGACGCTGTATTGAATGTTACATGCTAGCAGAAAGGAGGTACTTAGGGCAGTATCTCAACCATAGGGAAGTATTTTTTTATAAAATTATATACTATTCTACTCTTTGAATTTTGCTTTTTGTCGATGTTGGCCTCACCGCAAGGTTTCTAGAAAAAAGTATGTCCCAAATGGACAACGAACGCAAAAGTTACGCTTGTTTTAGGTTATATGTCTCATTTTTCATGTGCTTACACCCACGGTGTGATGAACCGTGTGCCCGAATGATGTGGGTTACCTTCCATAGTTCCTTGTGTACCCACAAACACGGTAGTCTAGGCGTGGTTCATTATTTCGTGGGCGAGTCCTCCACCGCGATGGAGTTCAACGCTGTATTGATTGTAACATGCTAGCAGTAGGAGGTACTCGGGGCGGTATTTCAACCATAGGGAAGTATTTATTTTTTATAAAATTATGTACTATTCTACTCTTTGAATTTTGCTTTTTGTTGATGTTGGCCTCGCCGGAAGCTTTCTAGAAAAAAAGTATGCCCCGAACGGACAATGAACGCAAAAGTTACGCTTGTTTTAGGTTATAGGTCTCATTTTTTGTGTGCTCACACCCACGGTGTGCTGAACTGCGTGGCCGAGGGATGTGGGTTACCTTCCATGGTTCCTTGTGTACCCATAAACTCCGTAGTCTAGGCGCGGTTCATGATATGGTGGGCGAGTCCTCCACCGCAATGGAGTTCGACACTGTGTTGAATGTAACATGCTAGCAGAAAGGAGGTACTCGGGGCGGTATCTCAACCATAGAGAAGTATTTTTTTATAAATTATATACTATTCTACTCTTTGAATTTTGCTTTTTGTTGGTGTTGTCCTCGCTGCAAGCTTTCTAGAAAAAAAGTTTGCCCCAAACGGACAACGGACGCAAAAGTTACGCTTGTTTTAGGTTATAATTCTCTTTTTTCGTGTGCTTACACCAACGGTGTGCTGAACCGCGTGGCTGAGGGATGTGGGTTACCTTCCATGGTTCCTTGTGTACCCATAAACTCGTTAGTCTAGGCGTGGTTCATGATACGATGGGTGAGTCCTCCACCACGATGGAGTTCGACGCTGTTTTGAATATAACATGCTCGCAGAAGGAGGTATGCGGGGCAGCATTTCAACCAAAGGGAAGTATTTATTTTGTAAAAAATTATATACTATTCTACTATTTGAATTTCACTTTTTGTCGGTGTTGGCCTCGCCGCAAGCTTTCTAGAAAAAAAAACTATGCACCGATCGCACAATGGATGCAAAAGTTATGCTCGTTTTAGGTTATAGGTCTCCTTTTTCATGTGCTTACATCCATGGTGTGATGAACTGCATGCCTGAATGATTTAGGTTACCTTCAATAGTTCCTTGTGTACCAACAAATGCGGTAGTCTAGGCGTGGTTCATGATATGGTGGGCGAGTCCTCCACCGCGATGGAGCTCTACGCTGTATTGAATATAACATGCTAGCAGTAGGAGGTACACGGGGCGGTATCTTAACCATAGGGAACCATTTATTTTTTATAAAATTATGTACTATTCTACTCTTTGAATTTTGCTTTTTGTCAATGTCGGCCTCGCCGCAAGCTTTCTAGAAAAAAGTATGCCCCAAACGGGCAATGAACGCAAAAGTTACGCTTGTTTTAGGTTATAGGTATCCTTTTTCGTGTGCTTACACCCATGGTGTGCTGAACCGCGTGGTCGAGGGATGTGGGTTATCTTCCATGGTTCCTTGTGTACCCATAAACTCGGTAGTCTAGGCGTTGTTCATGATATGGTGGGCGAGTCCTCCACCGCGATGGAGTTCGACGCTGTATTGAATGTTACATGCTAGCAGAAAGGAGGTACTTAGGGCAGTATCTCAACCATAGGGAAGTATTTTTTTATAAAATTATATACTATTCTACTCTTTGAATTTTGCTTTTTGTCGATGTTGGCCTCACCGCAAGGTTTCTAGAAAAAAGTATGTCCCAAATGGACAACGAACGCAAAAGTTACGCTTGTTTTAGGTTATATGTCTCATTTTTCATGTGCTTACACCCACGGTGTGATGAACCGTGTGCCCGAATGATGTGGGTTACCTTCCATAGTTCCTTGTGTACCCACAAACACGGTAGTCTAGGCGTGGTTCATTATTTCGTGGGCGAGTCCTCCACCGCGATGGAGTTCAACGCTGTATTGAATGTAACATGCTAGCAGTAGGAGGTACTCGGGGCGGTATTTCAACCATAGGGAAGTATTTATTTTTTATAAAATTATGTACTATTCTACTCTTTGAATTTTGCTTTTTGTTGATGTTGGCCTCGCCGGAAGCTTTCTAGAAAAAAAGTATGCCCCGAACGGACAGTGAACGCAAAAGTTACGCTTGTTTTAGGTTATAGGTCTCATTTTTTGTGTGCTCACACCCACGGTGTGCTGAACTGCGTGGCCGAGGGATGTGGGTTACCTTCCATGGTTCCTTGTGTACCCATAAACTCCGTAGTCTAGGCGCGGTTCATGATATGGTGGGCGAGTCCTCCACCGCAATGGAGTTCGACATTGTGTTGAATGTAACATGCTAGCAGAAAGGAGGTACTCGGGGCGGTATCTCAACCATAGAGAAGTATTTTTTTATAAATTATATACTATTCTACTCTTTGAATTTTGCTTTTTGTTGGTGTTGTCCTCGCTGCAAGCTTTCTAGAAAAAAAGTTTGCCCCAAACGGACAACGGACGCAAAAGTTACGCTTGTTTTAGGTTATAATTCTCTTTTTTCGTGTGCTTACACCAACGGTGTGCTGAACCGCGTGGCTGAGGGATGTGGGTTACCTTCCATGGTTCCTTGTGTACCCATAAACTCGTTAGTCTAGGCGTGGTTCATGATACGATGGGTGAGTCCTCCACCACGATGGAGTTCGACGCTGTTTTGAATATAACATGCTCGCAGAAGGAGGTATGCGGGGCAGCATTTCAACCAAAGGGAAGTATTTATTTTGTAAAAAATTATATACTATTCTACTATTTGAATTTCACTTTTTGTCGGTGTTGGCCTCGCCGCAAGCTTTCTAGAAAAAAAAACTATGCACCGATCGCACAATGGATGCAAAAGTTATGCTCGTTTTAGGTTATAGGTCTCCTTTTTCATGTGCTTACATCCATGGTGTGATGAACTGCATGCCTGAATGATTTAGGTTACCTTCAATAGTTCCTTGTGTACCAACAAATGCGGTAGTCTAGGCGTGGTTCATGATATGGTGGGCGAGTCCTCCACCGCGATGGAGCTCTACGCTGTATTGAATGTAACATGCTAGCAGTAGGAGGTACACGGGGCGGTATCTTAACCAGAGGGAACCATTTATTTTTTATAAAATTATGTACTATTCTACTCTTTGAATTTTGCTTTTTGTCAATGTCGGCCTCGCCGCAAGCTTTCTAGAAAAAAGTATGTCCCGAACGGGCAATAAACGCAAAAGTTACGCTTGTTTTAGGTTATAGGTATCCTTTTTCGTGTGCTTACACCCACGGTGTGCTGAACCGCGTGGTCGAGGGATGTGGGTTACCTTCCATGGTTCCTTGTGTACCCATAAACTCGGTAGTCTAGGCGTTGCTCATGATATGGTGGGTGAGTCCTCCACCACGATGGAGTTCGACGCTGTTTTGAATATAACATGCTCGCAGAAGGAGGTATGCGGGGCAGCATTTCAACCAAAGGGAAGTATTTATTTTGTAAAAAATTATATACTATTCTACTATTTGAATTTCACTTTTTGTCGGTGTTGGCCTCGCCGCAAGCTTTCTAGAAAAAAAAAACTATGCACCGATCGCACAATGGATGCAAAAGTTATGCTCGTTTTAGGTTATAGGTCTCCTTTTTCATGTGCTTACATCCATGGTGTGATGAACTGCATGCCTGAATGATTTAGGTTACCTTCAATAGTTCCTTGTGTACCAACAAATGCGGTAGTCTAGGCGCGGTTCATGATATGGTGGGCGAGTCCTCCACCGCGATGGAGCTCTACGCTGTATTGAATGTAACATGCTAGCAGTAGGAGGTACACGGGGCGGTATCTTAACCATAGAGAACCATTTATTTTTTATAAAATTATGTACTATTCTACTCTTTGAATTTTGCTTTTTGTCAATGTCGGCCTCGCCGCAAGCTTTCTAGAAAAAAGTATGTCCCGAACGGGCAATAAACGCAAAAGTTACGCTTGTTTTAGGTTATAGGTATCCTTTTTCGTGTGCTTACACCCACGGTGTGCTGAACCGCGTGGTCGAGGGATGTGGGTTACCTTCCATGGTTCCTTGTGTACCCATAAACTCGGTAGTCTAGGCGTTGCTCATGATATGGTGGGCGAGTCCTCCACCGCGATGGAGTTCGACGCTGTATTGAATGTAACATGCTAGCAGAAAGGAGGTACTCAGGGCGGTATCTCAACCATAGGGAAGTATTTTTTTATAATATTATATCCTATTCTACTGTTTGAATTTCTCTTTTTGTCGGTGTTGGCCTCGCCGCAAGCTTTCTAGAAAAAAAGTATGCCCCAAACGGACAACGGACGAAAGTTACGCTTGTTTAGGTTATAGGTCTCATTTTTCATGTGCTTACAGCCGCGGTGTGCTGAACCGCGTGATCGAGGGATGTGGGTTATCTTCCATGGTTCCTTGTGTACCCATAAACTTGGTAGTCTAGGCGCGGTTCATGATACGGTGGGCGAGTCCTCAACCGTTATGGAGTTCGACGCTGTATTGAATGTAACATGCTAGCAGTAGGAGGTACTCCGGGCGGTATCTCAACCATAGGGAAGTATTTATTTTTTATAAAATTATATACTATTCTACTCTTTGAATTTTGCTTTTTGTCGGTGTTGGCCTCACCGCAAGGTTTCTAGAAAAAAGGTATGCCCCGAATGGACAACGAACGCAAAAGTTACGCTTGTTTTAGGTTATATGTCTCATTTTTCATGTGCTTACACCCACGGTGTGCTGAACCGTGTGCCTGAATCATATGGGTTACCTTCCATGGTTCCTTGTGTACCCATAAACGCAGTAGTTCATGATATAGTGGGCGAGTCCTCCACCGTGATGGAGTTTGACGTTGTATTGAATGTAACATGGTAGCAAACAGGAGGTACTCGGGGCGATATCTCAATCATAGGGAAGTATTTATTTTTTAAAAATTATATACTACTCTACTCTTTGAATTTCGCTTTTTGTCGGTGTTGGCCTCGCCGCAAGCTTTCTAGAAAAAAAAACTATGCACCGATCGCACAATGGATGCAAAAGTTATGCTCGTTTTAGGTTATAGGTCTCCTTTTTCATGTGCTTACATCCATGGTGTGATGAACTGCATGCCTGAATGATTTAGGTTACCTTCAATAGTTCCTTGTGTACCAACAAATGCGGTAGTCTAGGCGCGGTTCATGATATGATGGGCGAGTCCTCCACCGCGATGGAGCTCTACGCTGTATTGAATGTAACATGCTAGCAGTAGGAGGTACACGGGGCGGTATCTTAACCATAGAGAACCATTTATTTTTTATAAAATTATGTACTATTCTACTCTTTGAATTTTGCTTTTTGTCAATGTCGGCCTCGCCGCAAGCTTTCTAGAAAAAAGTATGTCCCGAACGGGCAATAAACGCAAAAGTTACGCTTGTTTTAGGTTATAGGTATCCTTTTTCGTGTGCTTACACCCACGGTGTGCTGAACCGCGTGGTCGAGGGATGTGGGTTACCTTCCATGGTTCCTTGTGTACCCATAAACTCGGTAGTCTAGGCGTTGCTCATGATATGGTGGGCGAGTCCTCCACCGCGATGGAGTTCGACGCTGTATTGAATGTAACATGCTAGCAGAAAGGAGGTACTCAGGGCGGTATCTCAACCATAGGGAAGTATTTTTTTATAATATTATATCCTATTCTACTGTTTGAATTTCTCTTTTTGTCGGTGTTGGCCTCGCCGCAAGCTTTCTAGAAAAAAAGTATGCCCCAAACGGACAACGGACGAAAGTTACGCTTGTTTAGGTTATAGGTCTCATTTTTCATGTGCTTACAGCCGCGGTGTGCTGAACCGCGTGATCGAGGGATGTGGGTTATCTTCCATGGTTCCTTGTGTACCCATAAACTTGGTAGTCTAGGCGCGGTTCATGATACGGTGGGCGAGTCCTCAACCGTTATGGAGTTCGACGCTGTATTGAATGTAACATGCTAGCAGTAGGAGGTACTCCGGGCGGTATCTCAACCATAGGGAAGTATTTATTTTTTATACAATTATATACTATTCTACTCTTTGAATTTTGCTTTTTGTCGGTGTTGGCCTCACCGCAAGGTTTCTAGAAAAAAGGTATGCCTCGAATGGACAACGAACGCAAAAGTTACGCTTGTTTTAGGTTATATGTCTCATTTTTCATGTGCTTACACCCACGGTGTGCTGAACCGTGTGCCTGAATCATATGGGTTACCTTCCATGGTTCCTTGTGTACCCATAAACGCAGTAGTTCATGATATAGTGGGCGAGTCCTCCACCGTGATGGAGTTTGACGTTGTATTGAATGTAACATGGTAGCAAACAGGAGGTACTCGGGGCGGTATCTCAATCATAGGGAAGTATTTATTTTTTAAAAATTATATACTACTCTACTCTTTGAATTTCGCTTTTTGTCGGTGTTGGCCTCGCTGCAAGCTTTCTAGAAAAAAAAACTATGCACCGATCGCACAATGGATGCAAAAGTTATGCTCGTTTTAGGTTATAGGTCTCCTTTTTCATGTGCTTACATCCATGGTGTGATGAACTGCATGCCTGAATGATTTAGGTTACCTTCAATAGTTCCTTGTGTACCAACAAATGCGGTAGTCTAGGCGTGGTTCATGATATGGTGGGCGAGTCCTCCACCGCGATGGAGCTCTACGCTGTATTGAATGTAACATGCTAGCAGTAGGAGGTACACGGGGCGGTATCTTAACCATAGGGAACCATTTATTTTTTATAAAATTATGTACTATTCTACTCTTTGAATTTTGCTTTTTGTCAATGTCGGCCTCGCCGCAAGCTTTCTAGAAAAAAGTATGTCCCGAACGGGCAATAAACGCAAAAGTTACGCTTGTTTTAGGTTATAGGTATCATTTTTCGTGTGCTTACACCCACGGTGTGCTGAACCGCGTGGTCAAGGGATGTGGGTTACCTTCCACGGTTCCTTGTGTACCCATAAACTCGGTAGTCTAGGCGTTGCTCATGATATGGTGGGTGAGTCCTCCACCACGATGGAGTTCGACGCTGTTTTGAATATAACATGCTCGCAGAAGGAGGTATGCGGGGCAGCATTTCAACCAAAGGGAAGTATTTATTTTGTAAAAAATTATATACTATTCTACTATTTGAATTTCACTTTTTGTCGGTGTTGGCCTCGCCGCAAGCTTTCTAGAAAAAAAAACTATGCACCGATCGCACAATGGATGCAAAAGTTATGCTCGTTTTAGGTTATAGGTCTCCTTTTTCATGTGCTTACATCCATGGTGTGATGAACTGCATGCCTGAATGATTTAGGTTACCTTCAATAGTTCCTTGTGTACCAACAAATGCGGTAGTCTAGGCGCGGTTCATGATATGGTGGGCGAGTCCTCCACCGCGATGGAGCTCTACGCTGTATTGAATGTAACATGCTAGCAGTAGGAGGTACACGGGGCGGTATCTTAACCATAGGGAACCATTTATTTTTTATAAAATTATGTACTATTCTACTCTTTGAATTTTGCTTTTTGTCAATGTCGGCCTCGCCGCAAGCTTTCTAGAAAAAAGTATGTCCCGAACGGGCAATAAACGCAAAAGTTACGCTTGTTTTAGGTTATAGGTATCCTTTTTCGTGTGCTTACACCCACGGTGTGCTGAACCGCGTGGTCGAGGGATGTGGGTTACCTTCCATGGTTCCTTGTGTACCCATAAACTCGGTAGTCTAGGCGCGGTTCATGATACCGTGGGCGAGTCCTCCACCGCGATGGAGTTCGACGCTGTATTAAATATAACATGCTCGCAGTAGGAGGTATGCGGGGCAGCATTTCAACCATAGGGAAGTATTTATTTTTAAAAAATTATATACTATTCTACTATTTGAATTTCACTTTTTGTCGGTGTTGGCCTCGCCGCAAGCTTTCTAGAAAAAAAAACTATGCACCGATCGCACAATGGATGCAAAAGTTATGCTCGTTTTAGGTTATAGGTCTCCTTTTTCATGTGCTTACATCCATGGTGTGATGAACTGCATGCCTGAATGATTTAGGTTACCTTCAATAGTTCCTTGTGTACCAACAAATGCGGTAGTCTAGGCGCGGTTCATGATATGGTGGGCGAGTCCTCCACCGCGATGGAGCTCTACGCTGTATTGAATGTAACATGCTAGCAGTAGGAGGTACACGGGGCGGTATCTTAACCATAGGGAACCATTTATTTTTTATAAAATTATGTACTATTCTACTCTTTGAATTTTGCTTTTTGTCAATGTCGGCCTCGCCGCAAGCTTTCTAGAAAAAAGTATGTCCCGAACGGGCAATAAACGCAAAAGTTACGCTTGTTTTAGGTTATAGGTATCCTTTTTCGTGTGCTTACACCCACGGTGTGCTGAACCGCGTGGTCGAGGGATGTGGGTTACCTTCCATGGTTCCTTGTGTACCCATAAACTCGGTAGTCTAGGCGTTGCTCATGATATGGTGGGCGAGTCCTCCACCGCGATGGAGTTCGACGCTGTATTGAATGTAACATGCTAGCAGAAAGGAGGTACTCAGGGCGGTATCTCAACCATAGGGAAGTATTTTTTTATAATATTATATCCTATTCTACTGTTTGAATTTCTCTTTTTGTCGGTGTTGGCCTCGCCGCAAGCTTTCTAGAAAAAAAGTATGCCCCAAACGGAGAACGGACGAAAGTTACGCTTGTTTAGGTTATAGGTCTCATTTTTCATGTGCTTACAGCCGCGGTGTGCTGAACCGCGTGATCGAGGGATGTGGGTTATCTTCCATGGTTCCTTGTGTACCCATAAACTTGGTAGTCTAGGCGCGGTTCATGATACGGTGGGCGAGTCCTCAACCGTTATGGAGTTCGACGCTGTATTGAATGTAACATGCTAGCAGTAGGAGGTACTCCGGGCGGTATCTCAACCATAGGGAAGTATTTATTTTTTATAAAATTATATACTATTCTACTCTTTGAATTTTGCTTTTTGTCGGTGATGGCCTCACCGCAAGGTTTCTAGAAAAAAGGTATGCCCTGAATGGACAACGAACGCAAAAGTTACGCTTGTTTTAGGTTATATGTCTCATTTTTCATGTGCTTACACCCACGGTGTGCTGAACCGTGTGCCTGAATCATGTGGGTTACCTTCCATGGTTCCTTGTGTACCCATAAACGCAGTAGTTCATGATATAGTGGGCGAGTCCTCCACCGCGATGGAGTTTGACGTTGTATTGAATGTAACATGGTAGCAAACAGGAGGTACTCGGGGCGGTATCTCAATCATAGGGAAGTATTTATTTTTTAAAAATTATATACTACTCTACTCTTTGAATTTCGCTTTTTGTCGGTGTTAGCCTTGTTGCAAGATTTCTGGAAAAAAAAGTATGCACCAATCGAACAACGGATACAAAAGTTATGCTTGTTTTAGGTTATAGGTCTCCATTTTCATGTGCTTACATCCACGGTGTGATGAACCGCGTGCCCCAATGATGTGGGTTACCTTCCATAGTTCCTTGTGTACCCACAAACGCAGTAGCCTAGGCACATCATATGGTGGGCGAGTCCTCCACCGCGATAGAGTTCAATGCTATATTGAATGTAACATGCTAGCAGTAGGAGGTACTCAGGGCGGTATCTCAACCATAGGGAAGTATTTATTTTTTATAAAATTATATACTATTCTACTCTTTGAATTTTTCTTTTTGTCGGTGTTGGCCTCACCGCAAGCTTTCTAGAAAAAAAGTATGCCCCGAATGGACAACGAACGCAAAAGTTACGCTTGTTTTAAGTTATATGTCTCATTTTTTGTGTGCTTACACCCACGGTGTGCTGAACCGTGTGCCTAAATGATGTGGGTTACCATCCATGGTTCCTTCTGTGCCCATAAACTCGATAGTGTAGGCATGGTTCATGATACGATGGGCGAGTCCTCCACCACGATGGAGTTCGACGCTGTATTGAATATAACATGCTCGCAGTAGGAGGTATGCGGGGCAGCATTTCAACCAAAGGGAAGTATTTATTTTCTAAAAAATTATATACTATTCTACTATTTGAATTTCGCTTTTTGTCGGTGTTAGCCTCGCCACAAGCTTTCTAGAAAAAAAAGTATGCACCGATCGCACAATGGATGCAAAAGTTATGCTCGTTTTAGGTTATAGGTCTCCTTTTTCATGTGCTTACATCCACGGTGTGATGAACCGCGTGCCTGAATGATTTATGTTACCTTCAATAGTTCCTTGTGTACCAACAAATGCGGTAGTCTAGGCGCGGTTCATGATATTGTGGGCGAGTCCTCCACCGCGATGGAGCTCTACGTTGTATTGAATGTAACATGCTAGCAGTAGGAGGCACACGGGGCGGTATCTTAACCATAGGGAACTATTTATTTTTTATAAAATTATGTACTATTCTACTCTTTGAATTTTGCTTTTTATCAATGTGGGCCTCGCCGCAAGCTTTCTAGAAAAAAGTATGCCCCAAACGGGCAATGAACGCAAAAGTTACGCTTGTTTTAGGTTATAGGTATCCTTTTTCGTGTGCTTACACCCACGGCGTGCTGAACCGCGTGGTCGAGGGATGTGGGTTATCTTCCATGGTTCCTTGTGTACCCATAAACTCGGTAGTCTAGGCGTTGTTCATGATATGGTGGGCGAGTCCTCCACCGCGATGGAGTTCGACGCTGTATTGAATGTTACATGCTAGCAGAAAGGAGGTACTTAGGGCAGTATCTCAACCATAGGGAAGTATTTTTTTATAAAATTATATACTATTCTACTCTTTGAATTTTGCTTTTTGTCGATGTTGGCCTTACCGCAAGGTTTCTAGAAAAAAGTATGTCCCGAATGGACAACGAACGCAAAAGTTACGCTTATTTTAGGTTATATGTCTCATTTTTCATGTGCTTACACCCACGGTGTGATGAACCGTGTGCCCGAATGATGTGGGTTACCTTCCATAGTTCCTTGTGTACCCACAAACACGGTAGTCTAGGCGCGGTTCATTATTTCGTGGGCGAGTCCTCCACCGCGATGGAGTTCAACGCTGTATTGAATGTAACATGCTAGCAGTAGGAGGTACTCGGGGCGGTATTTCAACCATAGGGAAGTATTTATTTTTTATAAAATTATGTACTATTCTACTCTTTGAATTTTGCTTTTTGTTGATGTTGGCCTCGCCGGAAGCTTTCTAGAAAAAAAGTATGCCCCGAACGGACAATGAACGCAAAAGTTACGCTTGTTTTAGGTTATAGGTCTCCTTTTTCGTGTGCTTACACCCACGGTGTGCTGAACCACGTGACCGAGGGATGTGGGTTACCTTCCATGGTTCCTTGTGTACTCATAAACTTGGTAGTCTAGGCGCGGTTCATGATATGGTGGGTGAGTCCTCCACCGCGATGGAGTTTGACGTTGAATTGAATGTAACATGCTAGCAGAAAGGAGGTACTCGGGGCGGTATCTCAACCATAGGGAAGTATTTTTTAAAAAAATTATATACTATTCTACTCTTTGAATTTTGCTTTTTGTCGGTGTTGGCCTCGCCGGAAGCTTTCTAGAAAAAAAGTATGCCCCAAACGGACAACGGACGCAAAAGTTATGCTTGTTTTAGGTTATAGGTCTCCTTTTTCGTGTGCTTACAGCCACGGTGTGCTGAACCGTGTGACCGAGGGATGTGGGTTATCTTCCATGGTTCCTTGTGTACCCATAAACTCTGTATTGAATGTAACATGCTAGTAGTAGGAGGTACTCGGGGCGGTATCTCAACCATAGGGAAGTATTTATTTTTTATAAAATTATATGCTATTCTACTCTTTGAATTTCTCTTTTTGTCGGTGTTGGCCTCGCCACAAGCTTTCTAGAAAAAAAGTATGCCCCGAACGTACAACGAATGCAAAAGTTACGCATGTTTTATGTTATATGTCTCATTTTTCGTGTACTTACACCCATGGTGTGCTGAACCGTGTGCCCGAATGATGTGGGTTACCATCCACGGTTCCTTCGGTACCCATAAACGCAGTAGTCTAGGCGTAGTTCATGATATGGTGGGCGAGTCCTCCACCGCGATGGAGTTCGATGCTGTATTGAATATAACATGCTAGCAGAAAGGAGGTACTCGGGGCGGTATCTCAATCATAGGGAAGTATTTATTTTTTAAAAATTATATACTATTCTACTCTTTGAATTTCGCTTTTTGTCGGTGTTGGCCTCGCCGCAAGCTTTCTAGAAAAAAAAGTATGCACCAATTAGACAACGGATACAAAAGTTATGCTCATTTTAGGTTATAGGTCTTCTTTTTCATGTGCTTACATCCACGGTGTGATGAACCGTGTGCCCGAATGATGTGGGTTACCTTCCATAGTTCCTTGTGTACCCACAAACGCGGTAGTCTAGGCGCGGTTCATGATATGGTGGGCGAGTCCTCCACCGCGATGGAGTTCAACGCTGTATTGAATGTAACATGCTATCAGTAGGAGATACTCGGGGCATTATTTCAATCATAGGGAAGTATTTATTTTATATAAAATTATGTACTATTCTACTCTTTGAATTTCGTTTTTTGTCGATGTTGGCCTCGCTGGAAGCTTTCTAGAAAAAAAGTGTGCCCCAAACAGACAATGAACGCAAAAGTTACGCTTGTTTTAGGTTATATGTCTCATTTTTCATGTGCTTACACCCACGGTGTGCTGAACCGTGTGCCTGAATCATATGGGTTACCTTCCATGGTTCCTTGTGTACCCATAAACGCAGTAGTTCATGATATAGTGGGCGAGTCCTCCACCGTGATGGAGTTTGACGTTGTATTGAATGTAACATGGTAGCAAACAGGAGGTACTCGGGGCGGTATCTCAATCATAGGGAAGTATTTATTTTTTAAAAATTATATACTACTCTACTCTTTGAATTTCGCTTTTTGTCGGTGTTGGCCTCGCTGCAAGCTTTCTAGAAAAAAAAACTATGCACCGATCGCACAATGGATGCAAAAGTTATGCTCGTTTTAGGTTATAGGTCTCCTTTTTCATGTGCTTACATCCATGGTGTGATGAACTGCATGCCTGAATGATTTAGGTTACCTTCAATAGTTCCTTGTGTACCAACAAATGCGGTAGTCTAGGCGTGGTTCATGATATGGTGGGCGAGTCCTCCACCGCGATGGAGCTCTACGCTGTATTGAATGTAACATGCTAGCAGTAGGAGGTACACGGGGCGGTATCTTAACCATAGGGAACCATTTATTTTTTATAAAATTATGTACTATTCTACTCTTTGAATTTTGCTTTTTGTCAATGTCGGCCTCGCCGCAAGCTTTCTAGAAAAAAGTATGTCCCGAACGGGCAATAAACGCAAAAGTTACGCTTGTTTTAGGTTATAGGTATCCTTTTTCGTGTGCTTACACCCACGGTGTGCTGAACCGCGTGGTCGAGGGATGTGGGTTACCTTCCATGGTTCCTTGTGTACCCATAAACTCGGTAGTCTAGGCGTTGCTCATGATATGGTGGGTGAGTCCTCCACCACGATGGAGTTCGACGCTGTTTTGAATATAACATGCTCGCAGAAGGAGGTATGCGGGGCAGCATTTCAACCAAAGGGAAGTATTTATTTTGTAAAAAATTATATACTATTCTACTATTTGAATTTCACTTTTTGTCGGTGTTGGCCTCGCCGCAAGATTTCTAGAAAAAAAAACTATGCACCGATCGCACAATGGATGCAAAAGTTATGCTCGTTTTAGGTTATAGGTCTCCTTTTTCATGTGCTTACATCCATGGTGTGATGAACTGCATGCCTGAATGATTTAGGTTACCTTCAATAGTTCCTTGTGTACCAACAAATGCGGTAGTCTAGGCGCGGTTCATGATATGGTGGGCGAGTCCTCCACCGCGATGGAGCTCTACGCTGTATTGAATGTAACATGCTAGCAGTAGGAGGTACACGGGGCGGTATCTTAACCATAGGGAACCATTTATTTTTTATAAAATTATGTACTATTCTACTCTTTGAATTTTGCTTTTTGTCAATGTCGGCCTCGCCGCAAGCTTTCTAGAAAAAAGTTTGTCCCGAACGGGCAATAAACGCAAAAGTTACGCTTGTTTTAGGTTATAGGTATCCTTTTTCGTGTGCTTACACCCACGGTGTGCTGAACCGCGTGGTCGAGGGATGTGGGTTACCTTCCATGGTTCCTTGTGTACCCATAAACTCGGTAGTCTAGGCGTTGCTCATGATATGGTGGGTGAGTCCTCCACCACGATGGAGTTCGACGCTGTTTTGAATATAACATGCTCGCAGAAGGAGGTATGCGGGGCAGCATTTCAACCAAAGGGAAGTATTTATTTTGTAAAAAATTATATACTATTCTACTATTTGAATTTCACTTTTTGTCGGTGTTGGCCTCGCCGCAAGCTTTCTAGAAAAAAAAACTATGCACCGATCGCACAATGGATGCAAAAGTTATGCTCGTTTTAGGTTATAGGTCTCCTTTTTCATGTGCTTACATCCATGGTGTGATGAACTGCATGCCTGAATGATTTAGGTTACCTTCAATAGTTCCTTGTGTACCAACAAATGCGGTAGTCTAGGCGCGGTTCATGATATGGTGGGCGAGTCCTCCACCGCGATGGAGCTCTACGCTGTATTGAATGTAACATGCTAGCAGTAGGAGGTACACGGGGCGGTATCTTAACCATAGGGAACCATTTATTTTTATAAAATTATGTACTATTCTACTCTTTGAATTTTGCTTTTTGTCAATGTCGGCCTCGCCGCAAGCTTTCTAGAAAAAAGTTTGTCCCGAACGGGCAATAAACGCAAAAGTTACGCTTGTTTTAGGTTATAGGTATCCTTTTTCGTGTGCTTACACCCACGGTGTGCTGAACCGCGTGGTCGAGGGATGTGGGTTACCTTCCATGGTTCCTTGTGTACCCATAAACTCGGTAGTCTAGGCGTTGCTCATGATATGGTGGGCGAGTCCTCCACCGCGATGGAGTTCGACGCTGTATTGAATGTAACATGCTAGCAGAAAGGAGGTACTCAGGGCGGTATCTCAACCATAGGGAAGTATTTTTTTATAATATTATATCCTATTCTACTGTTTGAATTTCTCTTTTTGTCGGTGTTGGCCTCGCCGCAAGCTTTCTAGAAAAAAAGTATGCCCCAAACGGACAACGGACGAAAGTTACGCTTGTTTAGGTTATAGGTCTCATTTTTCATGTGCTTACAGCCGCGGTGTGCTGAACCGCGTGATCGAGGGATGTGGGTTATCTTCCATGGTTCCTTGTGTACCCATAAACTTGGTAGTCTAGGCGCGGTTCATGATATGGTGGGCGAGTCCTCAACCGTTATGGAGTTCGACGCTGTATTGAATGTAACATGCTAGCAGTAGGAGGTACTCCGGGCGGTATCTCAACCATAGGGAAGTATTTATTTTTTATAAAATTATATACTATTCTACTCTTTGAATTTTGCTTTTTGTCGGTGTTGGCCTCACCGCAAGGTTTCTAGAAAAAAGGTATGCCCTGAATGGACAACGAACGCAAAAGTTACGCTTGTTTTAGGTTATATGTCTCATTTTTCATGTGCTTACACCCACGGTGTGCTGAACCGTGTGCCTGAATCATGTGGGTTACCTTCCATGGTTCCTTGTGTACCCATAAACGCAGTAGTTCATGATATAGTGGGCGAGTCCTCCACCGCGATGGAGTTTGACGTTGTATTGAATGTAACATGGTAGCAAACAGGAGGTACTCGGGGCGGTATCTCAATCATAGGGAAGTATTTATTTTTTAAAAATTATATACTACTCTACTCTTTGAATTTCGCTTTTTGTCGGTGTTAGCCTTGTTGCAAGATTTCTGGAAAAAAAAGTATGCACCAATCGAACAACGGATACAAAAGTTATGCTTGTTTTAGGTTATAGGTCTCCATTTTCATGTGCTTACATCCACGGTGTGATGAACCGCGTGCCCCAATGATGTGGGTTACCTTCCATAGTTCCTTGTGTACCCACAAACGCAGTAGCCTAGGCACATCATATGGTGGGCGAGTCCTCCACCGCGATAGAGTTCAATGCTATATTGAATGTAACATGCTAGCAGTAGGAGGTACTCAGGGCGGTATCTCAACCATAGGGAAGTATTTATTTTTTATAAAATTATATACTATTCTACTCTTTGAATTTTTCTTTTTGTCGGTGTTGGCCTCACCGCAAGCTTTCTAGAAAAAAAGTATGCCCCGAATGGACAACGAACGCAAAAGTTACGCTTGTTTTAAGTTATATGTCTCATTTTTTGTGTGCTTACACCCACGGTGTGCTGAACCGTGTGCCTAAATGATGTGGGTTACCATCCATGGTTCCTTCTGTGCCCATAAACTCGATAGTGTAGGCATGGTTCATGATACGATGGGCGAGTCCTCCACCACGATGGAGTTCGACGCTGTATTGAATATAACATGCTCGCAGTAGGAGGTATGCGGGGCAGCATTTCAACCAAAGGGAAGTATTTATTTTCTAAAAAATTATATACTATTCTACTATTTGAATTTCGCTTTTTGTCGGTGTTAGCCTCGCCACAAGCTTTCTAGAAAAAAAAGTATGCACCGATCGCACAATGGATGCAAAAGTTATGCTCGTTTTAGGTTATAGGTCTCCTTTTTCATGTGCTTACATCCACGGTGTGATGAACCGCGTGCCTGAATGATTTATGTTACCTTCAATAGTTCCTTGTGTACCAACAAATGCGGTAGTCTAGGCGCGGTTCATGATATTGTGGGCGAGTCCTCCACCGCGATGGAGCTCTACGTTGTATTGAATGTAACATGCTAGCAGTAGGAGGCACACGGGGCGGTATCTTAACCATAGGGAACTATTTATTTTTTATAAAATTATGTACTATTCTACTCTTTGAATTTGCTTTTTATCAATGTGGGCCTCGCCGCAAACTTTCTAGAAAAAAGTATGCCCCAAACGGGCAATGAACGCAAAAGTTACGCTTGTTTTAGGTTATAGGTATCCTTTTTCGTGTGCTTACACCCACGGCGTGCTGAACCGCGTGGTCGAGGGATGTGGGTTATCTTCCATGGTTCCTTGTGTACCCATAAACTCGGTAGTCTAGGCGTTGTTCATGATATGGTGGGCGAGTCCTCCACCGCGATGGAGTTCGACGCTGTATTGAATGTTACATGCTAGCAGAAAGGAGGTACTTAGGTCAGTATCTCAACCATAGGGAAGTATTTTTTTATAAAATTATATACTATTCTACTCTTTGAATTTTGCTTTTTGTCGATGTTGGCCTTACCGCAAGGTTTCTAGAAAAAAGTATGTCCCGAATGGACAACGAACGCAAAAGTTACGCTTATTTTAGGTTATATGTCTCATTTTTCATGTGCTTACACCCACGGTGTGATGAACCGTGTGCCCGAATGATGTGGGTTACCTTCCATAGTTCCTTGTGTACCCACAAACACGGTAGTCTAGGCGCGGTTCATTATTTCGTGGGCGAGTCCTCCACCGCGATGGAGTTCAACGCTGTATTGAATGTAACATGCTAGCAGTAGGAGGTACTCGGGGCGGTATTTCAACCATAGGGAAGTATTTATTTTTTATAAAATTATGTACTATTCTACTCTTTGAATTTTGCTTTTTGTTGATGTTGGCCTCGCCGGAAGCTTTCTAGAAAAAAAGTATGCCCCGACGGACAATGAACGCAAAAGTTACGCTTGTTTTAGGTTATAGGTCTCCTTTTTCGTGTGCTTACACCCACGGTGTGCTGAACCACGTGACCGAGGGATGTGGGTTACCTTCCATGGTTCCTTGTGTACTCATAAACTTGGTAGTCTAGGCGCGGTTCATGATATGGTGGGTGAGTCCTCCACCGCGATGGAGTTTGACGTTGAATTGAATGTAACATGCTAGCAGAAAGGAGGTACTCGGGGCGGTATCTCAACCATAGGGAAGTATTTTTTTAAAAAATTATATACTATTCTACTCTTTGAATTTCGCTTTTTGTCGGTGTTGGCCTCGCCGGAAGCTTTCTAGAAAAAAAGTATGCCCCAAACGGACAACGGACGCAAAAGTTATGCTTGTTTTAGGTTATAGGTCTCCTTTTTCGTGTGCTTACAGCCACGGTGTGCTGAACCGTGTGACCGAGGGATGTGGGTTATCTTCCATGGTTCCTTGTGTACCCATAAACTCTGTATTGAATGTAACATGCTAGTAGTAGGAGGTACTCGGGCGGTATCTCAACCATAGGGAAGTATTTATTTTTTATAAAATTATTGCTATTCTACTCTTTGAATTTCGCTTTTTGTCGGTGTTGGCCTCGCCACAAGCTTGCTAGAAAAAAAGTATGCCCCGAACGTACAACGATTGCAAAAGTTACGCATGTTTTATGTTATATGTCTCATTTTTCGTGTACTTACACCCATGGTGTGCTGAACCGTGTGCCCGAATGATGTGGGTTACCATCCACGGTTCCTTCTGTACCCATAAACGCAGTAGTCTAGGCGTAGTTCATGATATGGTGGGCGAGTCCTCCACCGCGATGGAGTTTCGATGCTGTATTGAATATAACATGCTAGCAGAAAGGAGGTACTCGGGGCGATATCTCAATCATAGGGAAGTATTTATTTTTTAAAAATTATATACTATTCTACTCTTTGAATTTCGCTTTTTGTCGGTGTTGGCCTCGCCGCAAGCTTTCTAGAAAAAAAGTATGCACCAATTAGACAACGGATACAAAAGTTATGCTCATTTTAGGTTATAGGTCTTTTTTTCATGTGCTTACATCCACGGTGTGATGAACCGTGTGCCCGAATGATGTGGGTT